>OMLP01003910.1:9433-50039 GCA_900302685.1 Spondyliosoma cantharus | reverse complement strand
AACAAAGAATAAAAAAAAAAAAAAACCTGAACCTAAGGAAACATGAAGTTGCTACATAAAGAAATGTGATTTTTCAACATATCTGTGATTTGCAGAAATGAACATTGACAACATTTATCCTGCTAACTGGGTTGAAAAAAACAATTGTCTCTAGTCCCTTGTGTGATAAATTCTGTGAGAGCCAGAGTTGTAACAAATGTAACTGAATATTCTGTGTCTTACGCTGGCCCGACAGACCTCATCTCATTTGTTCCTTATCTCTTTTGTTTTTTCATCGGAGTGTTTTGCAGGCCACAAGTGACCCGCAAGTGCTTTAAATGAACACGGTCTGCTAATAGCTGTGAGGAGACACCCTGGGAGCCATGAAATATGTGCAAGGACCCATGACCACCGAGATAATAGCCCCTGCCCGGACCACGGATTCTCTCTGTCCACTCTCTCCCACCCAGGTTTGGAGTGGCTCATGTCTGGGACAGATGGTAAGACGAGGCCCTTGTATGTCCTGGCAGAGCAGGGGGAAGGACAATGCCTCATGGGTGATATAAGGGCAAACAAAATTTGTCTTCCCACCAGTTTAATAGCTGTTCTCTTATGATTAGACTCCTGTGGATCAGGATAAAAAGCATGCACAGTTGTTGCGTGCGTGCATGTTGATGTGTACTGAAGTTTTGCATATGCATGTGTGCAAAAATGGCTCCATATTATGGCTATACATTGGGATACACAGCATGCATCTGCTCACAGTGATCATTTTTATTTATAGTGCAAGACAAAAAAAAAAAAAACTCTCTCTTGACTGTGCAGGCTTAAAGTAATGGCACTAACTACAAGCTGCAGTAGGCAAGTGTATTTCCTAGCAGGGAGTTTTGTGTGTAGGAGCTTTTTGTGTTCATGTGTCGAACCACATCCAGGGCAGCAGAGAAGAGAAGATGGGGGCAGCTCTAATTAAAGCCAGAGGAAGAGTGTCATCCGCTGTGAACTCACAACTAGGGGCCACAGCAAATCAATGGACAGCCAGCGCTGCCATCATCATCAACAGCTCCCGATCAGAGCAATTGGAGGGGAACAAAAACGAATGAGAAAGACTCGACCAGGAAGCTCCTACCACCTGTGCAGAGCCAGAGAAAGTGGGGGACAGGGAGACAAACACAGAGACAAACAGACAGAGAGAACACGATTGTGACGGCATGGTCCAAACGCCAGAGATTTATCGCTTGTTAGTTTAGGGCAGGCAATTTTGTCATCATCGCCGAGGACATCTATTTTGATAAACAAAGGTGCAATTGTATGAACATTGGCTGTGAACAGACTGATCTAATGACCCTTTAAAAAAATATAGATTTTTCTGGCTTTTGCTGGAGGATCAGACTGCTGCATACGGCGAGTGCCAATGGTAAATGTTCCTGCCAACATAAAAAGTGTTCCCCAAGAGCAGATTTAGACTATTGAACCCTGTAAGCGGTATCAGAGCTCCCCTGTCTCTGTGAACTGCGCCTCTTGGCCGGCAAGCCGAGGGAGCGCTGGATCAGATTCTTACGCAAACACAAGCACATCAACGGCATGTTCTCATGGCATTAGCATTCCAAATGTTTTTCAAGACGAATGTGAATGCGACTATTTTCGTCTCATAACCCGCTCTCTCAGATAACTCCCGTTGAATAAATGAATTCTGACAAGGGGAATCTGCATACAAAAACACAGCGGGTTTGGAGGCAGCGGCTGGTCCACTGGTGAGGGCCTCTGAAGCTCTCTCTGAATCTCTTCATTCACTACCTCCTGCTCCTCGTGGACTTATGGTTCTTTAAATGGCCGCCTCTGTTTATCCCCTATTCACATTGGAGGCAAGTGAGGCGGTGAGGCAGTGAGGCATACAGCCACACATTAAATCCTCTGTGCCTCTGGCTGGCACCTGCACCCCATTTTACGGGCAAAATCTCACGGAAAAACTTTGGAAATTCTTGAATTTTTGGAGATGCTCTGAAAAGGTTGCAGATTAGTGAAGAGAGTCATTGAAAGGAGCATATTTATTAGGTCTTGAAGTGGGATCAAATTGAATGTGTTAGCAAGAAGATGGACTTGATGGACCCGGAGATGTGGCTTGAACAACTTTGTAAGTTGAAAGCCTAGCAGTCGCACTATTAAATCAATCCTATCCCTATTCATCTGAGCCGGGGCCTAAGCCGGAAGTTAGCTCTGCAGGCAGAAGTCTCTAGTGCACGTGATCTATGGGCCGTGATAAAGCGGATATCATGCTTTGTCACAGATTTCCGCATAACATAACAAAATATATAACAAAGATCTAGATGTTTTAGGACATTTACATATTGCGCCTTTAAAGCATCCATTCTGGTGAATGTACAAATAACCTAATCACCCACTTAACACATGCATGCAAAGTGGTTATTAGGATAATTAGCAAATACCTATTTATTAAATATGCAAGCAAATATTTCTTAAATACCAATCAGTATATTATGTGTCACAGATGCTGCATGTCTTAGCTTAAGTCTGCACAATCTGACATCTTAGCGTCGTCCTATTTGTGTCCTCTTTCTCCTCATATTGCATAAATACAGAGCCATACAGTTACATTAGAGGACATTATAGAAGATTATTTCCATCATGGTTGTTCAGGTCTTCACTGTGCCTTAATGGTGATAGACCTCCTTCCGATCCGGAGTCACTGTATAGGCGTTTCTAAAGATTTGATCAAATCTGCTTAATTTATCAGTGAACATGAAGCTACCGCAGCTGGATTCACCTCACAAAACAATATCATCTTTTTGTTGTTGTTGTTTTGCTCTCCCCTGTGTTGGTAGCCTGACTTAGCTTAACTTACGGGCATGACGAAGACACAATTAACTGGAAGTTCACCTGGAGCCATCAACCTCACCTCACTCAAGTTGAGTGAATGTGTGACACTTTCATTGGGGGGGAAAGACCCCTGAGAGTCGCAAAGAGGCCCAGGCTTTTAATTTCAAGCCTCTTCAGTGACCTGGGTATTTGTGCAAATGTTTTTTTGCCCACACAGGACAACATCTTTTAATTAATTTTCCGTTTTTTAATTGTCCACTCTTTTCTAATCCCCAATAATCACACTAAATTATAAACACAAAGTGACTCACCGAGAAGGAGCAGGATAAATGCCGCTGTCAGTCAAAACATCAAAAGTGCTCGCTCAACTTAAACCCGCTGAATGCCAAGTCTATCGTGTACTTTACAAAAATACAACTATTAATTTGAGTTCCATTTAAAGGCAGCATTATACATTATAAAATGCAGCACATTGGTAATTATATGTATTAGAGGGAACACACCTGTGTGAAAGTACACAAGAGCAAAGTACTGACTGTGTCAATAATTCCAGGGTTTCCCTGTAATGTAGCTGAGACTGAGCACATCCTCCCTGAATCATACAGCATTTCCTGCATGAGCCGGGTCCCGCGTATGTTTTATTCATTCAGTATATACAAGGTCCAGATTATCATATTCTAAAAGTCACTCTGTCCACAGCTATTTATCATCTGCTCCTAAATATGCACACAAACCTTACCGACATGCTTTGTTTCATTCCGCACAAACCTTACATTAGGAGATGGCGCTGCTATTGGCACTCCTCTCGTCATCCCATGCGGCGCTGGTGGGCATATACTTTCAAAGCAGTGCCATCTCCATATGTTCACCACGATAATCTTTTATCCGCCATCCCTGACTCTGGTTCACTCCCTTCCCCTCGCCTGTGGCAACAATTTTATTTCTGCATCAATTAGCACAGTGATTAATACAACAAGCAAACAGTTTAGAGGTAATGGCACACAATTAACATCTTTCCCCATCATAAAGGGGTATGCTAAACACTCACACTCGCCACTTTCTCCGCCTGGAATGGAGAGACGTGTTTAGTCCCTAATTCGTATGCTCTGGGATGGAAGTGGAGTGCGCTTGGCTTTGTGTTACGCCATCACCACATTAATCTAATTATAGATAGCTGAAAATGAGTCTTGCAAATCGGGACTGTGTGTGACACCCCTACACCACCCCCACCCCACCCGCATACACACAAAAACACACACACACACACACACACACACACGCTCACATTGTCCCACAAGTAAGAGCGTGAATGAGAATGCCTTTGCTTTTTCAATGCACCGCCGCCACACAAGTGCCAACCCGCCCTCCAAATGCCAACGTCGCTGGTGAAAAGGCACCATTCACCGGCTTTGTATCCAAACTTGTTAGAGACTTACTTTTACCACCTACCCCCGTCTCTTTTCCTGTTTTCTAATTACAAACCCATTGGCACGGGGAGGGTGTGCATGGGTAAATAGAGCTGTAGGGGCCTGTCATGTGTGTAGTAGTGGAGAGAGGTCCTCGCAGCGCTGAGGGATGAGATGATTTGTTGTGATTGACAGCTACCTTGAGACTGGCCTGATGGAGTTGTCAAAGCTGTATGCTAACAGCCTGTTTCCTTACCACTGCAGATGTACTCTGCTCCGCTGTACTGCACACACACGCACACACGCGCTCACGCACACGGAGCATTTTCTAGCATTAGGCACATGATGGGAACTCAAATATTTATTAGGACAATGGTTTTTGGATGCAATATGAGAGGAGACTGTCAGATTTCATATCAAATTTTGCTTTTGGGGGTTACTCTAGTATAAACAAACGTTTTGTACTGACAGCTTCACACTGCCAACTCTTCTATATCACAGGCTTGTTTTTTCTGCAAAGCCAAGACAGAGCTGTATTTGAGAGTGCCGTCTTGGGCAAACACCGGGTGTGTGAATACAATGGCAATCCTACATCTGGGAACTCAGTGGGAAAACTATCCCATTTCTCACTTGTGCTGTTAGAAGAGGGTGTTCATTTTTACAAGGTGGATAGTGTTACTACGAAATGAAGTTGTGCAAAATTCCCTGTGAAAATCTGGTTATGAGCATTAGCTCTGATTTTGACTGGTACTATTCATCACATGGTGTCCACTGAGAGTCGGCAGCGGAGCACGTTTGTTTGTGGTGGGCTGAATCCCTTCCCACCCTTTGAACAGGAGGGTTAGAAAATTGTCATCAAAGGGAATTATAGTAAAAAAAAAATAAAAAATCTGAACTTATTTGCTTTTCATACAAAATTGAATTTGATATAGACTTCTTTTGTGTTTTTACAATGAACACTGAGCACAGAACACAGTAGACTGCGTTTTCATCACATGAAAGCAGATTTATGTTCATAAATTTAGATGTATAGTTTAAATTAGGGGCAAAATGGGCATAATGGCTCCGTTATCTTTTGGCATGGTGTGCAGACGCTGTGATTTTAGTGTAAGTTGGTCAGTGACTTCAAAGAATGGAAAGGAAAGGTGTGTCACGGCTCACAGGCTCTTGTTCCGTAATAGGGGATCAGCTTCAGCGGGGTATAGAATGACCAGCCTCACTCTGCGCTTGGTCAACGGATTTCTCCTCTGGCCTCAAATCTTTTTTTTTTTCCTTTTCTCCCTCCTTTTCCCTCACGCCTCGTTCTCCTTGCAGTTATTCATCTCGGGAACAAAAGCTAAGTGTTTAGCTGTGAGCCAGATCAAGGGCCCGGCTTCTTCCTCCCAGGAAAAGGTGGAATAACAAACATGGCCGACGTTGAAATCAGCCATACCTTCTGTTGGCTCCAGACTCCCACATCTGTGCCGCACCTCTCTCTGTCTCCCACACAGCTGCTGCCGAGGCTGGGGAGGCTTCAGCCCAGTGCCTCCCGGCTCCCGTCGCCTGCGAGTCCCCTGGGAAGCAGCTGACTGGCACCCAGACTGCCAACCAGATGATGGATCCTACCAGGAGAATCAGACATGACAGGGGGAGGTGAGGCTGCAGGAGTGGCCACCACTGAACCTGAGGACGAGGGGCAGATGCGGTCAACTGCCTCAGCTCTGTGTGTCTGTGTGTGTGCACACTTGTGCGTTGGCGTCTGCACGCAGATATGTTAGCGTCTGCATGCGTCTGAATGGCCGTGTCTGTGGGTGGTGGTTTTGGCACGCGCAATCTTTTTTTTTTTCTTTTTTTTTTGTTCATTTTTTTCACTCCAGTCACATTCTCCATCTGGACCTGAAGTATTTCATTAGCTGTAGGATGTAAAATTTTTATTTTGAAAGCTGACAAAATATCAGCAGTGTTTGACTCTTAATGTTTGTCATGTCTGCTGTTGGACCTCCCAAAAATTGTGACAGATGCCAAATGACACATGTTGGGGTTGAGCATAATAAATCAAGTTGAAAAGAGATGAGTTAATGAACAGAAGTGGAATAAATACAATATTCAGACACGATGTATCAGATCTTGACCCTTTACCTCCATTCGTATTTGCAGTAACGAGGTGACAACAGGTGAGTCTATAATATCTCTAATTTGTAAGTCTCAGTTATTTATTGAAAAAAAGAAAGAAAAAAAAACGTGTTTAAACATTTTACTGGGCTCAGCATATTGTTTTGTCATTTCTGGCATGACCAGCTTGATCTTGTGATACCAGCTGGATGAAAGCTTCATTCTTGCCCTGCGGCGTCCTGCTGTGCCATTGCCTCAACCAGACACTGTGATGGTAAGTGACTGCTGTAATTGTTCTGCTCCCAGCTCGTACACTTCAGCCAACCAACTGGCTCCTTCCTCCCGGTCGTGCCACATTGCCCTCATGGGCCGTCTTGGCATGGACCCACGGCCCCCCAACACTGAGATTTAATGCGAGTTTACAGTCGGATGTTGATGTGGAATTTCTTGCACATGAGTGACCGTCGATGTTTTGTTTTGCACTTATTAAGAACTGGTATTAGTACTCTCTAGAGATCGGTGGGATTTAATCAGAAATCTGTTGCTAAGGTGTTTGATACTGTAAATAGATTTAAGTATTTTTGCATTTCCAAAATTTGGCTCAAAAAATATTTTCCACTTATCTTTCTTGGTATCTAGATGTGCAGGATAAGGCTTCGGCTGAGACGCCAATACGATGGAGGTGAAAAATGTTTGTTTATGGTGCTCACAATAAAAAAAAAAAAAAAAAACTCTTACCAAAAATAAAGCTATTTGTTTCTTTGTTTTTTTTTATGTGTATAAGAAAAGTAAAAGAAGGACTTTGCAATGTATAATACGTGGGCAAATACACCAGCACTACATGCCTGGTTAAAAGAGAAAATTAAAAATTAAACACCCTAAAAGATATGTGGTTTTGCATGTGATTACAGTGAACTCGCTCTTTGAATATGTTTTTCATCGTCCTCGTTTTGTAAAACGGTAAAAAAAATAAAAATAAATGCCTCCCCCCCCCAAAAAAAAAAAATCTAATATGGTGGCAGGCACCCTACGCAAGTATCTGTGTCACTATCTGAGTGTTTAGTGAGCAGCCGGCGTGTTTTCTTCATCGTCATCTCTCTAATGCATGCACTCAAATGCTCTCGTTGCCTCATGTAGCCTCGCCGACTGCACCAGCAGCCGATCACGCACACACACACACACACACACACACACACACACACTGAAGATAAAAACAAACAGAGTAGAGGGGAGCCAAAGATGAGGGGAGGGCTGTACTGTACATCAAATATTAAATTGTTTATGATGGCAAATAGACTCATCTCAGCCCAGTCTGTTTGAAGTGACAGTCGTTGCTGCGAGTGCTGGATAAAGTGGATCAGCCTTGGTGTATAGCGGGGACCTACTACTGTAACTAAGAGACTCATTTGCCATTCACTCTGTTGTGTCACTTCTCCCTCACACACTCCGGGTTGGAAAGGCACCCACTACTCCGCGTTACTCTACTAGCACTGACGCTGGTGTCTTTGCTTTTTGGGTGTCAACGTTGGAACCCTGTAGTGGTCTCTGTCCGTTTGCTTATGTAACAAACGTCATACAGTGAAAGAGGAGGAGGACGAGGAGGAGGAGGAGGACGAGGAGTGGGGAGGGAGGGAGGAGCGAAGTAAAATCAGTGAGGAATATCAGACTATAGTAAACTGCTCTTCAGAGCAAAGAATGTTCAACGATGTGTGCTAAATTGTGCGGTTAAAAAAATCATCAATCCATCTCCCTTTACCTACAGGGTGTGAATACACACGAAGACACACACAGGTGGGCATGTGCAGCACACACTCAAAGCCAAACCTTAGGGATTCGTGTGCCTTGCTTTTATCTCGCCTAACCACCAGTAGTCAAGTCAGGAACCTGGTGAATAATTCACTATATTTACCTGCTCCTCTCCTCAAGACTTATACTGTTTGTATTGCAGCACAAGTAAATGAATAAATAAATAAATGAAGCACTAGGTGAACATGTGAATGCATAAATAAGTAAAGGAGCAGGGAGGAAGGCCCGGCGTCTCAGCCAGAGGTATGTTGCCATCTTCTGGTTTCAGAGTCAAACTTCAGGGAAAGGAGCAGTTTTTGCCCACAGATCAGTGCTCCATCTTTTGAGACTTCAACGAAAGTAGAACGTGTGTCTTCGCTGGTGGCGGCCGTAGCACCAAAATGACTTGTAAGGATCAGCGGCGCTGTTGTATTTCTATATTTCAAGTGGGGAACACATGTAGAAACTTGTCACCAGTGGTTTGGGCTAACTTTTACCAAGTGCCAATATTACTTTTATTTGAGTTTTGTCTCACAAAGAATCACAAAGTCATCAATGAGGTTCTAAAATGATGCTAATCTCGCTGTGCAAGTATAAACATTTTCGATAGGTGACTCGAGGCCCTACTTTGAGGCGTCGCCGTGAGTCGTTGCCAAAATTTAGACGCCGTTTCTTGTTCGTCTCATTTGCATGTATGATTATCCACATATGCCCTCCTGTTCCACCACTGCTCCGAAAATGATCTGTGCTGTGGCAGGGTGTTAATTGGCTTGGCCCCGCGGTGTGTATGTGCGCCGGTGTGTGTCTGTACGTCCGCGCAAATGTTTGCGTATGTATATGTCAGCATGTTGACAGTGTGAGCAGTGTCGGAGGCTCTCTCCGCGGCCCGGCACATGTGGCTCTCCACCAGTTTGAGTGGCTCTTTCCTCTGTTCCTAACATGCGCTCTGTGCCTCCCTGATCCCTGTCCAGCCCTGCTTGGATCTGTTAGGCCCTGTCCGCCACAGACAGGGCCCCACAGAGGAGCGGGACATTTACTGTAGCTGAGGGGAGTGCATTAGATTACAGCAAGAGCTGGGCGATAATTTTATATTATAATGTACTGACTTTCGGTAGCATCGTATGATCAGGATGTGATCCTACCATGCAATATTCTGTTGTCCAAATTAACATTTTTTTTCATTGAAGAATTTATTTTTGAATCAAGTGTATAGCTCCAGCAGCTCAGCTAGGCCCGATTTTTTTTACCCCCTATTTTCAAGCAAATTGTAATTAAAATCCACGACAATAAACTATTTTCTGACTCAACATTACCAACGATTTGATCTTTTTATGATTTCATGCGCTTGCCATTTTACGATATATATCCACATACAATAAAATTCGAATGGACATCCTGAAAGTGACTTCAGACGTATCACCCAGCCCTAAATGAAACATACAAGCAGAATAAATACAGCTGGACTTGATTTGTTAAGCTCTCTTCCACTAAAGCACTTGCACACACTGACCCCTACGCTGTAAAAACATTTTCTAGTCCCAGTTGAGAAAACTCCGCAGCGAGAAACATTACCTTGTTTCCCAGACTTTGTCAGCCAAGTCCTGTGGCATTTGTGTCCACTCCATTGTTTTGTACAAGAAGGTCCCGTGGGGGGCTTGTGTGCCTTCCTTTATGGCGTCCGGCGAGTCCATGTTGCCTGTGCGGTGTCCGGGCCCTGTACCTGTGTCTGTGCGCCTTGGTGTCACCTGCCAAGTTTTCATGTGAGTGTGTCTGCGTGCTCTATGTGGTGTGATGGTTAGCAACATGAGAGGTGCTGTTTCCTTCTGTGTTAAAAAGCGTTTTGTGTGACTTTACTTTGTGTGTTGCTTTGCTGTCCGTTGTGTGGAGTTTTTGGTGGGGTCGGCGTGGGGTGCTGAATAAGCGGGATGCCACGCTGAGTGGGCACATGCCCCAGAAAGTGCCAGAAGACAATCAGCACTGGCCGCCAAACACACACACACACACACACACACACACACACACACACACACACACACACACACACACACACACACACACACACACACACTTGCCCTCCCTGTCTCTCTTTACTTCTCTTTTTTCCTGTCTGTATCTTTCCCACTATCCCTCCTTCCTCCTTTTTGCCTGCGGCAAGACAGCTGTGTCCATCAGGCCGTGAGGCCCGTGACATCGGTCACACGCTAAGAACCCACTAAGATCATGGCAGTGGAGCAGCTCTTCTGGCTGTTTGTGCAGGGACGAGATGTGCTGAGGCTCCTTCATCACGAGCCTTATACAAACAGTGAACAATCTAATTTATCCAGTGATTTAAAAATACACTTTCTAACTCTTTTGGTTACCGTTTGTCAGTTCAATTGTTCACAGTATTCAATTATTTTAATTCTATATATCAAAGCCATCCAAAATATTTGGGCAGATGCAGACTCACTTTCACTGACTCTGTGCGTAATGTATTCATTTGAAAAGAGACAGTTTGGTTAAAATAGCGTTTAGGAATTAAAATGTAGAGCAGCAGCGAACTATAATTATAATTAGATAGATAATTCAGTCAACACAGAGATTGAGGGATGATTTTCTTTCATTCATTTTCAGTTTGCAGGCCTCACTTCACTCTATTAAACCCTTTCATGTGGCGCTGGCAGCAGCAGAAGTACCAGTGTTTTGAATGGCTCCACAATAATGAGTGGACCATCATTGTGGCTTCTGAATGAGATCCATTATGATTTCATGGCTGGTTGGGCAGAGTTTTAACTGCGTGCTCTTCTGAAAGGTGTTGTCAGCTTCACTTAGAATTACCTGGATCTTTTATTGATGTTATGATGAATACTGAAAGAAGAGATTACAGGACAGAGAAATCACTCACTTAATGTTACATCCAACCAGTTTTTCAAGATGGAGCATAAATGTAAAATCATTTCAACGTCTATTTCAAGTAAGTCAAATACTTGTTAATAAAATGCCTGCACCTCAAAGCGGCCACATTATCAGGGCACGTTAATAAACATAAAAAAACTTCCTGGTAAATTACAAGTGAAGTAAATAATATCAAATAACTGATTTTTTACAAATATCTATCAAAACCAGAAT
Source organism: Spondyliosoma cantharus (assembly GCA_900302685.1). Classification (NCBI taxonomy): domain Eukaryota; kingdom Metazoa; phylum Chordata; class Actinopteri; order Spariformes; family Sparidae; genus Spondyliosoma; species Spondyliosoma cantharus. The sequence continues at coordinate 38,835 of OMLP01003910.1, read as the reverse complement.
GTACTGTGCAATAGATTTGGATTTAAATCATATTTGTAATGCACAAATTATCAATGTATTTACTTGTGTAAGTCGCAAGGGGAGTCACTGATCCAGTTAAAAAAAAGTTATGTTATATGCAAAAAAAAAATCTTAAAGAGTGTAACTATAACAGAACCACAATCTCATAAACATAATTTTTTTTCTTCACTGCAGGGCTTTAAAACACACTTTCACATTAAAGATTGTCACAGATTTCCGCTTATATGCTTGAAATGTACTTGCTCCAGTCAGAAACACAACATTTCACATTACTTTTCACCTCCTTTATCACGTAAAAGACAGTTCATATAACATCACTGCATTTCATCTTTATTCCACAATTAAAATGTTTCCTCCTTCCTGAACACCACTGTGCATTTTACACTGTTTTTCCTTCCTCTTAGAATGCATCTGGATTTTTTTTGTTTTTGTTGTCGCCCCGTCGCAGATAGCCCTCCTGATAAAATGACAGTAATCCTGCAGTTGGTAATCCATTACCCGCAGCCATGTGGAGCTGTATTTACAATAAAAATATTGTCACACGTTGCCACAGCTGCTCCAATTCACTTAATGTCGGGCTTTAAGGAGCAGCTAAAAGCTTTGCTCCAACAGCTCTGCGTCTTTGATGTCGGGGAACTGGATATCCCCACAGATCTGGAACACAGTCCCAGAATAAACACTGTGGTCTGGAGGTTAACTTGCAGAGCACTATATAGCCTGAATACTGAAATCCATACGGCTTCAATGGAGGTGCCTCTCTCTCCCTCTCCCTCTCTCTCCTCTCCCCATCTCACCCTTCATTCATTCACTGCTTTACCCCCCCCCTCTCTCTCTCTCACTCAAGCTTGCCTTGGTAACTTTGTGTGGTGCGGGCAGCGTGTGCGCTCTCTCTCTATCTGTCCCTCTTCATCCCTCTGTCTCTCGTCCTCCCTTTTCACTTTGGCCCGTTTGAGGAGCCGTGCTCTCTTTGACCTGCCGCTTGTCAGTGTTAATTGTATGGGTTTAATTACAAAAACACATTTAGCACGTTGAAAGGGGGTTTAAGTTAAATCCTTCCTCCTCAGACCAAACCTCCAGGATTTGGACGTGGCGGGGCTGTATCAGCTATCCGAGTCAGATTAGATGCTGCCTCTTATCTTCCCACAGCCTCGTCTTTTGAGCCGCCTTTTTCTTCGGCTGTCTGTCTGAGGCTTTTTGCAGGCTGCTTAGATGCTCTTAGCAAAGGCAGTTTGATTTGAATGATGCGTCCACTCCTTAAAGAATGACTCGGTGACCCGTTTTGTTTGTAAATCGACTGTAAAATCAAACCGAGAACTCGTGAAAGCGGTTTGGTTAATTTGGCACAAATACATCAACAAAATAATTGAAATCGATTTAATGAATTTAATTTTCATGTTTATACCCACAAGGCAGCTCGTGTTCGGCGAAACACATTTGCAGGAACAATTCAAACAATAAAAATGTCCAGGTTTTAATTACTTTCATCGGAAAAAGACAGCAAGCACACAAGTTCACACACAGGTTAAGAAATTTTAAATGAAATGAAGAATTTTAAAGTTTAACCATTAACTCGCAGAATGTGAAATGTGCCCGAAAGAAAAATGTCTTTAGAAATAACACAATGACATAATTCTGCGGCAGACTTAATTCAGTTTTGTTCCAGTGCATTGTGAGGCAGCCAGCGATGCTCTGTTTAATCACAAGGATTTGTCATGTGATTGACGGACTGTTGACAGCAGTATTGGGGCAGTATTTAGCAAGGTCTCAGGACCCCCGTGGCTAAAGTGAATTTTATGGAGACACTGGTGGGTCCCTGGCATAACAAGAAGTCAGGCCGTTTTTTAAAGCCGATGCAAATGAAGGTATTTCATGTTGACATCTCACCGTCTGGGGTGTGAGAGTTGATCACTTTGTGCATGGTGGGAAAAAACAAAAGTGCACGCATAGCCAACCCTACTGCATAGTCTGTGTGTGTGTGTGTGTGTGTGTCTAAGTGTGTGTGTGTGTGTGTGTGTGTGGTTACACCCACCACTGTCCCGCTCTGTGTCTTGGAGCAGAGTAGAGTACATTAACAGACCTAATTTACTATCTACGGACTCTGCCGACTGGAACATGTGGAGTTAGGCGCTTGGTTGACAATGCTTGGATTGAAAATGGGGCCAGTGGCTGCCGGTCATCGTGTGTGTGTGTCTCTAATTATGAGTTATTGCTGCAGAACTTATGCAGCCGAAAGTGAGAGAAATGCCAGCACGGCCCAGGAAATTAATTTGTAAGAAAATGATTGAAGGTAAATTAGTGAGGTGTAATTATCAGTATGCACACAATGTCATTTTGAGTTTTTCTATGTCAGATAAATTGGAATGTTTTAATATACGTATGCTCTCTCTTTATAAAACATGTACTTGTTTGTAACATTTTCTACTTTACTCCTCAGATTTTATAATATTGTATTAATTGTCTATTTGGTTGAAATGTTTTGAAATTAAAAGTGACAGTATATGTTTTTCTTGATCTTGATCAAAATTTGAGATGACTCACTTTTCAAGTTTTTTTTTATTTGTTGTTTTTTTTTCAGCAGGCGAAAAAAAAAAAAATACACCCCCTAATAATTTATATTTTGATTCTTCTGCCGGATGCAAAAGCACACAGGATTTCTGTGATTAGTCAGTTGGTGAGTCGTTTCAGCAAGTCAAACTGTCATTAAGGCTCCACTGGATTATAGTTTCTACAAAATATGTGTGCTGGGGAATAATTTTATAGAACTGTTTATATGACACGTCATTATTTTCAAGAACAGTAAAACTCAAATTTCATGCTGATATAAGTCAAATAGTCTACAACAATATTTTCCTAATCTAATCTATCATCTTAATTCTTCTAACTTTTAGGGTTTTTATTTATTTGTTTAACCTAAACAGATATTGTGTGATCATGACTAACATGTGCATTATATCAGGTCAGAAGAGCAGTAATGACTGTGATATACTTTCACAACATAAAAATGAAATGCCAATGTTTAATCCTTGACCCATCACCTGCTCTTTGATTGGTACATACATTTCCCTTTAATAGGCTAAATTAGATAGATAAAAAAACAACATATTTTATAAAGATTACACATCTTTAATGTTTTCTGACTTCTTCCACTGCAGTCCTGAGGTCATGTTTCTGTGGGTAGCACTGCCTCTAGATGCAACATGGAGAACTACAGTCCGGTCAGGATCTGCACAGTTACAGCTTTTTAAAGGTAAGTATTTAAGTTAGAATCATTGAATTTTAAATATCCTCCTTTGATTTGACACTGGGCCCTCTGAGGTAATTTACTGAAGAACCTTCATTATCTTGTGATTTCACCACAGTTCCATTTGTCTAAACATGCGATGGGATCGTTTAAGCCGGCAGCTGCTCTCCCTCACATCAAAAACAAAAAAATTACAAAAAGCATAAGTCTTGACTCACATAAGTGATTTGAAATTTGTCTCTCTCCAATGAAAGGGTAAAAATGAGAATGAATGAATTGCAGCTCTGGGCTTTAATTGCTTTTTCATGATCCAGCAATCCTGCAGGAAAATGCAGCGTAAAAAAGCCCAATTAGAGTCTTTTCACTTTGTGCTGGAGACAGCAGGGTTCAGGCTGATTGTCTTTCTCTGCTAGTTGCTCTGCTCCAGAAGGTGATACTGGGTTGGACCCCTGTTACCCTCCGAGCCTTCTGTTAAATTTGGCAGAAAAAACGCCGGGCTCAACGAAGAACAAAGGCGCGCCGGTTTCACCATAGAACCAGAAAAAGAATCCCTGAAGAATGGATTAATTTGGTCTAATCGAGGAGACCCATTCCATGCTTACTCTAGCAATGAGAGCTATTGGAGCAAGCAGGAAGCAGCTCTCCTTATTAAATTGCCTAAAATGGCTCGGAAGTTCTTTAGCATGCTCCCTCTATACAGCAGATGCTCTGCATTAATTGGTCTATGAAGGCCTGACCTGGGGTTCTGTGCTAGGGGTTTAAGAAGCATATTTATTATTTGCTATAACCTGGCGTACATGATGTGTGCTCTCGAGGGCCGTATTTCACGATATTATATAGTTCTTAATGTTGCGTGTGCTTCGGGGAGCTGGTGTTTGGGAGGTAATGTTTTAACAGCAGGTAAGTCCTAAACACCATTCATCAGAGGCCTGCTCTCTCCCCTCATCCGGCCACAGCCATGACTGATGGGCCTGTCTTTTGTATGAATGTTTAGCACAGTGGAAAGCCATATGCCACTGGCACCGACTCCTGCCCACCACCTCCTATGGTAGCGGTGGAGAGAAGAAGGAGAAGAAGAAAGTCAGAGAGAACAGCAGGATGAGAGAGTCTGGGTTCAAAAAAAACGAGAGGGACAAGAGGAAAAGAAAAAAAAAAAAAAAAAAAAGCAGCGACGGACAACCGGCAGCCTCGGACTCTGATGAGCTGAACTGTACAACTGTCAGTAAAACAGAGGAAGGTCAGTTACTCACCACTCACATACAACGCGAGTGCACATATGCATACACTCAGCTGCACACATTAATAGTGGTAGAGATGTATTTTTAATAAGAGAAGCGGTGGTGGGAGGTGAGAGGGGAGGTGGTGCCGGGCTGGTCCATCTGTCCCAAGCAGCCTCTCTCCCAGTGCTGCTGCCGCCCCCTCGTGAGAGAAGCACAGCTGTTACTGGAAAGCCCTACTGTCCAGAAAAGGGGCTCGCACTCCTCCCCTCCGTCCTCCATCCCTCTGTCCCTCCAGCCCTCCACCTCTCTGCCCGAACACCCCTGCAAGAGGATGAAACGAAGCAGCAAGCCCAGCCACTGTGCAGTCAGCCTGCGCGTCTGCAATTTCAAACCTCTTTAGATCATTTTTCATGCTCACCAGAAATGAATAATGCACACATTAACTGGTGCCAGTTAATAAATTTCCGTCTCACTGCACTATATTTTTCAATAAGGGTCTGGCTGCTTCGTTTTGTTTTGCAAAACAGCCTCAGAAGGCTCCTGCTGCAAATTATCCCAGCCTCCCCCACCTTTTTTCTTTTTCCATCCACAGCCAGAGAGCCTTTCCTTGATTTAAGAAATCATAAAATCATAAATCGGCTTAAATTTTTCACTGTTGCATGCAAATGTCAGTGGGTATATTAGCCATTTTGTTATATCCCTGATCATTTAGTGCTTTTCTCAGCTGAAGATAATACACCACAACATTTTTCGCAAGAGTGCATCCTCAACATTCAGCCCCCAGGGCACCGCTACATAGAAACAGAATCAATCTTGGGGAACTTCCAGGCTTTGTAAGGGAGCCAAATTGGCAGACTATGTCCATTATATCAGTTCAGCAAAGCCCTGGCTAGCATCTGGCCGCACTGGACGTTTTATAACCCATCTCTAACTATTAATCATTGGCTGCGACATCACGGACTCTCAAGAGGGTGTCTAGATGCTCGGTTACAGGGAACGCCGCTGAAAATGCCAGGGCATGTAGACACGCCGGTCCCAATACCCACTGACAGTAGCCCTCCTTAAAATGACAGAGTGCATCCAAGCCAGACGGACAGAGTGGTGTCAGGGAAGCGCTGTGACAGGCGAGGGGACCCCATCTGAAAAATGCCACCGTGCCCTAGTGGCCTACAGTGTTGTAGTGCACTGGTAGTATCTGTTCTGAGGTCGTGTCATGTAATATGATCTAGATGGAGCGGACAGGGTGGGTCCCTCTCTGGGATGCGAATGGGGTGTCAGACAAGCTGCTCCTCTAATAAGGGCTGCCATTCTAATGATCACTCAGTCAGCCTAACCTCTGACCCCTACTGTTATAAGAAACAGAGGGAGGGGCAAGCCGGGATGGTGGGAAGGACTGCGAGTTCAAATGCGCAGTATTTACATCAATTAGACAGGCAAGATGGAGGTGCCCATCAGAGCCCATTAGGATTGTTGTGGTAGGGGGGAGAGGGAGGGAGGGACAGTGAGGGCCCACCAGAGGCCCAGCGGACACATCACAGGACTGGCCTTGATCACGTCCTGTCACATTGATGAGAACTCTGTCAAAGACGCTCCTACAGATGTACAGTATGCTTGCGACTCCATGTGTGTGTGTGCGTGCGTGTGTGTGTTTGTGCGCTTCAACCCACCGTGCCTGCTTCCAATCGGCCTCGAAACACAACAAAATGTAGCTAAACAGTTCATATTAGCAACAGCAAAGCACTCACCAGTGGTTGATGTAACTAAATATAACTAATTACATTTTACCAAGTACTGTTCTGAAGTCCAATCTCGATTTTAGGTATTTCCAAGTTGGGCCACTTTCTTCTTCTGCTCCATTTTATTTTGAAGAATGGAATGTTGCCTACACTTAATTTGAAGGTCCAGTTTGTTTTGCAGATTCAGGTTAAAAAAAAAAATCAAGTTATTAATTATGATACAAAAAGGATTATTTTTGTATTATAGGCTGAGCTTCCCAGCAGCAGCAGCATCATATAAAGCAATAACTGATCTCCACATTCACGTCAATGAATCAAAAGAATCCAGCCATATCATTTATTTTATTCTGAAAAGGGCTATTTAGCATAATGAGCACCTTAACTTCAGGTTCTTTGATTCCAGTGCTTTTGTACGTTTACTTAAGCGGCATTTTGACTGCAGGGTTTTTAATCATAAGGAAGTATTTTCACACTACACCAGTTCTACTTTTACATCAGAAAAACATACAAATACATTTTATTTCCTCAACCTTACATCTAAAGGTTATGAAATCAAAAGGCCCTGTTCTAGTCACTCACTTCTACCGTGACCATCATTATGTGTTCCCACTGCTGCTTCATTTAATGTCTCAGGACATTTCATTTCAGCAGTTTTGATAAACCCTGATTCTTTATTTTGTTGGGGGGGGGGGCCTGTTGGTGCTTATCAGATGCAAAATAGCACACCTGCTGTTCCAAAACGCCCACCGTGGGTTCAAATTAGTGCTCCCCTGCTTCTTGTTCTTCTGTTGAATGCGCGGCTGCAACAAAAGAATGTGTTTTTCATAACGAGTTTGTCGAATTTAGCATTACAGATTTGTGAGTGGTTTTGACTGTGAACAATCAGACAAGATTCTCTCGCATCCATTGATTATTGTGATCAAAACTTATCAGTGTGATTAATAGAACACAATAAAGGACCCCTCCTGGGAGCTGATTTCATTATATCATTGTGATGGAGCATCCGAGCAGGTAAAAGGTGCACAGTGAAAACCCGGAGAACAAGGAGAGGACTTCATAAGGCTGTAGTATCCCATCTTTTATTAATGTCACTCCGTGGGACAGCAGGTTTTTGTCAGTCAGAATGGATAATGAAGATGTTGGCGGGGCCGGTGAATCCATCCCTTTAATACTCACATATTTTATGATAATGAAAGGTATTCAAAGAATGATTATGATAAAAGTGGGCTCCCCCACTGATGTGCCAGCACAGCTGTGCAGCTAGACAGTCAGCTGCAGGCACCCAATGAAAGGATCACACAGTAAGTAAAGAAAGGATCCGTGAGTACATAAAGCGGATGGCTGACGGTTTTGTAGCCAACCGTACATCGGCTGCACTGCGTGTTACACTGCATGACGAAAAATAATGTGAGGGAAAGGCTTTCACTCTTGAATGTCACTATTCAGAGCTTTTTGATCTTCTTCTGTCTGCATTCGCTCCATAGCATGAAGCCCTTTCACCATACTGACCTTTACATGAGCCTTGTTGAAACAGGTTTCATCACCAACTAAACAATACTTTGGATGTGCTGTGCATATCGGCTATTTGTTATGGTTTTTCCGACATATCCACCGCCGGACTCTTTACATCAAAGCAGCGAAAATAAAAAACAAGAGTTGAATAGCGAGGAAATCTCATCACGTGACGCTCAGTCGCATATTTTAGGAGGTCGTGTACAGAGGACACCGTTGGTCGTGTGTGCCGTGACACCCCCTGACGTGCATATCAGTAACATCTTCCCAGCATCAAAGCGTCAACTGTTGTATTGTACTGTATGTGTAAACAAACTAAGCAGGGCCCTAAAGCAAAGCCATACCAGCCCGCCGTAGCTTCAAAAGTTCCCTGCAAGCTGTAGGAAGCAGGTGAAAAAATAGAAGTGCGTTGAACTTTGACCCCGGGTGCACACTTGTTGACTGATGTTTCACACTGGGGTCGCCTTTTCCCTCTGCAGCGTTCTTCAAGAGGAGCAGGCCTGTGTGCGTGTGTGTGTGTGTGTGTACACATGCATGCTTGGTCCCTGGGGAGATCATCCCCGTCTCCCTTTGAAGGCTCTGTGCTATAGAGCTGTTTTCATACAGCACCGGCCACGGGTTTCCTGTCTCGCCTGACCCCTCTTCTCCTCGTGGACACTTCAGAAAAACTTCCCAGCACAAACACCTTTCTCCCATTAACTACAGAGGCTTCAGGAGGAGCAGGGAGGCAAAGGGGGTTTTGAACCTCAGGAACAAAAGAGACTGGCATTAATAAACAAACATGATAACCACATTAGCCCACCAAGTGGTCAGCACTAACCAGCTGATGCCTCCTGGGGACAGTCCTGCATTTTCCCTGCTTGAATAAACACTAGATCGTGGCCGTGTGCGGACCAGCGATCTCTCGGTCCCGGCTATGGCGGCTTTTGAGAACAGGAACATTTGGAACTGCTGAAAAAGGGCCAAATCAAACAGATTTTTTCAACAGATACTCTGGATCCACACACACACGGCGCTCCGTCCAGCTGACACAACACAGGGTCAGAGATGAAAAGAGGATGGGGTCCGCCGTGGATCAGTTCCACATGGCCCTCAAATGGAGCAACAAAACAGCACAGCGCAGGCGACCATGGAACCAGCACAGGCATCCAGCACACCTGCCCCACACACATCTCACTGAGATCAAATTAGACACTGAATCCATTCATTTTCAACTGTGAAAATAATTGCCTCTGCCTAACTGTTTTGATCAACTATTAATTGGTTTGAGTAATTGTTTAAGGAAAAGAAAAGTCTCAAAGAAGTTAATGAATGTAAATATTATATTATATTCCTTTACTCCTTTATGAAAAAATAAATTAATATCTTCGGGTTGTGGACAATACATAATATTTGAGAACACTCTCTTGGGCTTTGGGAACACTGATCAACATTTATTTTATTTTTTTTACCATTATCTTAAACCTAACTAATCTATTGATCGCAAAAATAACTGACAAATGAATCAACAATGAAAATGACCACTAGTCGCAGGCCAAGATTCTTGGCACCCATGAAAATGTCAACAGTCAAAGCTACAACTTGACAACTGCGCAACATATTGCTTTTCCACTTTTTTCCACCAAAAGAACTAAACTAGAGCCCGACACACAGATCATGGTCTTTATTTCCAAATGGTACAAAGCCAGAATTAGTGAGATAAAATAATACCAAGTGGAACAATGGAAAAATGTGTTTTACAGCAGGCAGGGGTCCCAGTAGGCTCCCTCAGGGCGTGTGGTGTTTAAGCTGGTCCAGTTTGCGTCGCAGCATGTTATAGTTGTCTCTGGTCCCAGGAGCCTCAGGGTCCAACTTTAGAGACAGCTCATAGTGTTTCTTTGCCAGCTCCAGCTTTCCCCAGCGATGATACAGCACAGCTGAGGGAAAAAACACAAACGCTGTTCAAGCTGAGAAGCAGCGGTCATCCTAATTCTATTCATTTAGTGCATTCAATTCAGGTCCTGTAAGCTTCTATATTATTCAGTGATATTGTTTCTGCTAGCATGCACGATTATTCCTCCGGCTTCTGAGTGCCAGGAATCTCTCGTCAGCTAAAATATGTGACACATCCAAAGTTGCAGTAGCTTACCTAAATTGCCATGGCAACTAGCAGCATCTGGCTTGATCCGAAGAGCGTGAAGGAAGAAACCCTCCGACTCCTGAGGACAAAAAATAAATAAAAGGCACTGGATTAGAAATGCACTAATAAAGTCATCAACATGCATGAAAACTAATATTGTGAGATGAAATGTTAATGCTGTGCACGCTGACCTTGTATTTCTGTAATTTTCCCAGGACGTTCGCCAATGAAAACATGATAGTGGGGTCGCTGGGGAGGAGCTTCAGAGCCTCTCTGCCGATCTGCTCTGCTTGAACCAAATTACCTCGAAGACAAAAAAAAAAGTAGATAAATGTTAGACATTCATGTTTTTTAGCATGTGACCATACACGCTCACGTTTTTCTACTTGTGAACATAGTAGCCAATATTTAGGCTACTAAAACTGTGTATCAACATTCATATACAGTTAAAAGCATACATCTGTAGATACAACCGCAGTTACTGCCGGTACGCAGATAATCTGACTGCTTTCTTTATTTGTCAGCAGTGTCTAGAGCAGAGTTTTTCCCCTCTCCACACATGGAGAAGCGGTTTAGTCTCCTAATTAAGGTTGAACACAAGGCCCACTGGGTTATTGATCTCTGTCACAGACCCATCTGATGTCTGGCCAGAAATGAAGAAAGAGAGTGAGACAGTCTGTGAGACAGACAGACGAACAGACAGACAGACAGGCAGACAGACAGGCAGACAGACAGACAGACAGAGACAGTCATGTCCTGAGTCATGGCCTGTGCCCTTCAGACACAGCTTGCCAACATGCGACTACATGTGTGACCGTGTCTGAGCGCATCTGCCTGAATCTACACCGATTTTGCCTTTTGTTTGTGTAATGATCAAAACAAAAGAAAGGGGGTGAACATCAAAGAGAGAAGAATATTCCCAATTCCTTGCTATTTGAAAATGACACCTATTGTTCTTCTTTTCTCTCTTTTTTTGTTTGCTGGGGTAGCTGGGGAGAGGGCTAGAATTATTTCTGTCAGATTTGGGGAACAAATGCGGTGGGGGAACTCTGAGGGGGCGCTGTTCTGGCTGTGCTTGCCCATGTTTGATCAGGAACATACTGGGCCCTGATTGGACAGTTCCAGTGCCCTCCTGGGAGACTCCGCCCCCGCGGGAGCAGCTTCTGACAAAACGGCTCGAGCTTTTTGGAAATCAGAGCATTCTCCACACGGCAGGGAAGAGTGCCTTCAAAACTCACAACACAAAGCTTTAATACATAAATTTCAAGCATTACTGATTCCTGCTCTTCCGGTCTAATCTTGTTGGCCATTTAGATTTCCTGCCTTTCCAAAATAACAACGCTGTGTCTCTTGGCTGTTAATGCTGGAACAAGCTGCACAGAGCACACAGAGTTCTACACGGAGTAAAATGACTAAAATCCACAAATGGATAAAGATTATCATTATTACTAGTACTTCACGTAATTACACAAATCATAATATTTCTGATGCAACCATCATGAATAAAAAGACTTCATGAAGTGTAATTTTTTATATACGCACTTGCACTTGGCTTTATGTACTACATGTCCAGTATCTGTGTGTCTGTCGGTGTGTGTGTATTTTGTGGGTACCAGTGTTGTCCAGCAGAATGACCATGTTGTTCCATGCCAGGCTGTGGTCGGGCTTTAACACAGTCGCGTTCCTCCACGCGTTCAGGGCATCCACGTGTCTGTTCTGGTCAGCATACTATTAAGACAAAAGAGAAATAGGGTTATAAAATCCTCTCTTCTTCATACACGTTAAAAACACACCAATATGAAGTTTTTTCCTCATTTTTAGTTCGGTTTCAATTTTAGGATCCATGTTGTGGATCAGGACACTCCCTAAAATGACTATAACCCTTATTTCTGTTTAAACTAGAGATGGGTATTGTTAAAATTTGAAATTGTTTCAATGTGTCACTGCTTTTACTGATTCTAATCGGGTACTCTTATCTTTACTAATTGGTATCTTTTAAGGAAAAAATTGAACAAATTAAACAAACTTTATAATTTACATTGCTTCATTTTCTCATGTACTGTATGTATTATTTACAAAATCGTTCAGTAACAAAGACTATTATTGTTATCTACGTTTGCATAATTTAACTAACTCCGTGTGGGCTCTGGGCTCAGTTTAGTTTCAGTTTATACACCAACAGTTAAATTAAAGATACAATTACATGAGACAAAATCTGTGAAACCTGATAAGCTATGGCCCAGACACAAAGGAGATTAAATACTACAGCTTTTAATCATTTTACTCCTGGGCCCGTTTAATACCAGGTTTTGGAACCAATCCCCTGTTAAAACATACAACTTCTCTCTGGTTTTAAAAACTGCACTTGCCAAACATTATTAACATGCTAGAGTCTCACCAAGCGTCCCAAGTTATAGTAGCAGTCTGGGTATTTTTTCCGGAAGTGGATTGCGTTCCAGTAGCTGTGCTCCGCTTCCTCAAACTTCTGCAGGCTGTTCTGAACTATACCCAGATTCATCCAAGCTGCAGCAAAGTCAGGCCTGCACAGATTTAACAAAAACACAAAATATAAAAACAGAGCAATCACTTGGAAGATATTTGGTGCTAAAACTAGTGAAATGAAATGGTTGCCTGTCTACTGAATTGTGTATTCTCTATGTGTTTAGTGACGTACTGAATAGAAACCGCTTTAGACAACAGCTGCTCCGCCTCCATCAGTTCATCCCTCTCCTTCAGGATATTCCCCAGGTTGTTCATGGCATGGACATAAGTAGGATGTAGCCTGAAAAGCCAGAGAAAACTGCAGTAAATATGAATTCACTCCTACATACTGCCATAAGCAAAGGAGAGGCTTGTTAGGAGACGAACCTGACTGCCTCTCTGTAATATCCGATGGCAGCGGTGGTGTTCCCTTTGTCAGCCAGGTTCTTACCTACATTATAATGGACCTGAGGAATCAGTCATTAGATATCAGAACGTGACCTCAATCGCTTGGCTGCAATTTGTTTCCACATTCGGACTAAACATTTTACTGACACATGCTGTAAAAAGGAGGCAGGCAAAGACACAAACCACAGATATTTACCTTGGCATTGAGCGGACAGACAGACAAGGCGCTGGTGAAGAGACTTTGCTCCGACCGCCACTGGTGACTGCGGAGAGCACAGCGAGCTACATACACACACAGCAGCGCGAGCACAGACGCACACAGCAGCTTCTGGAATGGGGAGGGGGGAAGAAGAAAACCCTGTACTGTAAGCCATTATAACCCTTAAGCTTAAATATAAATCATGTGTGACTCAAGAGTTAATACCCTGCAAATGTATCTATGCAACACATGGACACCACCTGCTGTTCTCATCCCTTTACAGGTGAGTCATTAGTCATTTCTCCTGTCTGACCCTGCTCTGCATCACTGAGTAACGGAATCATCAAAAGCTGCATAAACAGGTGCTTAAATAAAAGAGTTTAAAACCGGGACAGTGTGACCTGGTGGCTTATAGAAAAAGAAAGGTCACAGGGGTCGGATCTTCACTGGAAACTGAAGGTTCAACAGTATGTGGTATCCTTTACGTCAGCGTGATTCCTTCAGCTATGATTCAGCCTCACCCTGTACTTGGACCAGCGGCAGCAGCAGTGTCCCAGGGAGTAGGCAAGCAGCAGGCAGTAGCCAGCCGAAGACAGGTAGAGCACCCTCTCAGCAATGACAAAGCCCACCCTGAAAAAAATGTTACAGGCCGGCAGAAAAGGGACCACCAGCAGCACCAGACCCAAGGTCAGTGTCCTGGCAGGGAGAGAGAGAGAGAGAGAGGTCACACAGTGAGGATTATATACACGTGCCGATCCATCCATTGCTGCTGGCTGACAATCGTCTACCACCGAGTCATATAGCATTGTAACATTTTGATTTAACCCCCAAATCAAGCCCTGTGTGTCGCCCTAGAGTTGCTGTTAGGCAGGAGTTGTTAGCATTTGTTGTTGGGTCAATGCACTACATTACTTTAGTGGCAGGGGTGGCAGGGATGTAGCTATCTGTTGTGTTTGCTGGCCGCTGTTGGTGTGTTTCTTTCAATTGTGCCGTTGTCATTTGCGCTATTGTTTTCTAAGCTGAAGTTCCTCAGTATAGTTAACTGGCTAACCTTGTTCCACTTAAGATGTTTGTTAAAATGGAGAGTCCCTCTCAGTCAGCCGAATGACAAATATCATCCTGTAAAGGCAGTGACGGAGGTCACAGCACTGATGCCCTCTTCTGCCTTCCCTCAACACACATACACAGGTTTGTTGACAGTGAAAGGATAACGACTGACTTGGAAGACTTAACCTTGGAGATAGATGATGATGCTGTATTATCATGAATATTATTATTATTATCAAAACTTCATTCAGAGGCATATAATGCAGGATTTGTTGTTTGCCGTTTGTAAAAACACTATTAGGAGTTGGCACCTTATCTGGAGCTCAATGAGGGAGACGGAGAGCGACAGAGCAGCAGTGGTAAAGAGACAATGAAGAGCGGGAGCGGCACTAATGTCATCACGCAGAAACCTATGCAATGTCAAGTGGGGAAAAAGTTTTCAGAAGGATTTTCTCAGAACCTCACCAACAACTCCTGCGTTATGTCAACTCTGATGGGCCACACTCAAAAACTGCAGCCTAACAATGTATGGTGAAGAAATTTAAGCCGTGGGCTCAATAAACCGCTACAAAAACCATCCTCAAACACGGGAAACTTTCCCTGTGAACCACACACAGGCCGCCTCGAAACCAACAGAGAATTTTAAATCTCAATCGAGACACGGTGCTCTGGTCACACTGCGGTGGATATGATACAATTTCCATAACCACGTCCGAGTCTAGAGAGGCCAACATGTGCTTCGTCTCATCTACAGCGAGTAGTGAGATGGCTGTGCTCGCTTACCTCCTTCTCTGGCTGTCCTGCGAGCATAAGGCTTGGCTTATCAAGCCTATCATGATGCACCAGAGCAGCAACAGCCACACCATCCTCCAATCAGTGGCTGACTTAATGAGAGGCACACAGCCCATGGACCAATCAAAACACAGCCACCAGGGACACAGCAGCAGCCAGGCATTCAGAGAGTAGTAGTAATTATAGTTCACTATCTGCCAATCAAAGAGGAACAGGAGGGGTGCAGAATGGGAGAGAGTTGGGAGAGACGAGGAAAGAAAAGCATTTCAAATTCAGGATCAAAACCAATTACTGTGTTTAAAAATGAAGATTACACGGTGAAGAAATATTAGATGTTTGCATCAATGCATAGATCCTAAGAAAAAATGTTAATGCTAAGAGAAATTGAGATTTTTCCAAGATGCCATGGTAACAAGCTCTAGTGTGATTAAAAGTTGCATCTCACATTAAACAACCTCCACAAAAGAATCTCACTCACTCGAAGAAATATATTTTCTTCAAAAGAGGCGGGGTTGTCTACATCAGTGAATGCTGGTGGTCCCGTTCCCATGATCCTCCAGCGTGCATAGAGCATCGATAGTCCTCCGAGACCCATGAGAGCCAATCGCGTAAGCAACCCTGGTCGCAATATCTCACTTACCTGTCAGGAAAACATTTGTTAGTCACTTTCAAGCGTCGGTTCATGAGGGCAGTGTGCTAAAATTCATATTGCTTTATATAGACGATGTATGTGACATGACATTAATCATACAAGGGAGGGCATAATTTATGACAGAAAAGAGGGGGAGGGTATGTAAACTGTAACTCACATCAAGTGGATTCTTCCTAAGGAGTAGCCTCTGGCTGAGTTCATACACATTAACATTACAGATCAGGAGGACATCAAAGGCGGCATTCACACCCTGAAGGAAAATACATGGAGAAGGGAAAGGAAATGGCATTTAAAATGTATATAGGTCAGCATCGAACTGTATCTTTAGCTTTTAAAAACATGAGGCTTTTAGGTTTTTCACATGAGCAAGAGGAGGAGAGATCACATCATTTGCTATGTCTTCATAAATTATGAATAATTGAGTATCTATCACGCATCAATAGCTGCATTTACATGGATCCTAATATTGGACTAATAATCTGAATAACAACCGAATCAGAATAACAATAGATAATTGGATTCAGTCTTTACATGGTAATTAGGTGATAATGTTTTCCTGTCGGTCTGTCCCCAGTGGCCGATACAACTTCTTTTGCTGGAGATCTTGAAAGATTTAAGGACTGTTGAATGCCCCGATAGTCGAAAGGCTTGAAACAACGAGTTGCGATTTTGAAAACATGAACGAAGCCAGAATCCACCAAAGCAGACTAGAAATATTGTTCACAGGACACAACGTGTGCCCATCTTGACAACTAGTAACTAGAGACTTACCGATATATAGGTTATCCGATATTGGTGTATCGCAAATATATCTGACTCTGCATGTGTCTTGTCCAATAGGCACCAATATTGGGCAATTGAAATGATTAAATTCCCAGTAAACTTTAATGTTTCTGTGAACCATGTCATTTTGGACATTAATGTTTGTTGTTTCACAGTGAAACAACCTGCCTCAGTTAAGTATATACTTTACGCAAGTATTCAATAACCACATTTGAGGGTTCATTGCAAAAATTGTGTGTTTATGTATATATTTTGTAACGGGAAAAATATTGGCTGATATAATGGCCGGAATTTCTTCACCCTGTAATATCAGTATCAGCCTCAAAAATCCAGTGCTAGTCTGGCTCCAGTATTAACATGTTTAGTAAATGGAGTCATGAATGAACTGAATTTTCTTACTATAGTTGCATTTGTATTCTTCTTCTGTTATATTTCTGGCAAATGACGCTTCACAGCAGGGGAAACCACTTCACACGTGTCAAAAATGTTATATTCTGATTAAAGCTTTATGGCTTTAGTAATATGGTTTATCTCTAATCTAGAATGTTTGGTTGGAATGAAGAAATATTGTCCATGTAACCACAGCTACAGTTGTGAGGTCTCCCTTTAAACACTGTTTTTACTGGATGTGATGAAATCATCAACTCACAACAAAATGGCTTCACAAAAAAAAAGAGAAAAAAAAAAGAAGATTTTGTACCAAGACTGTGATGCCTTGTTCTTTACAGAGCATCGCCGCAGCACACAGCAAGAGGCTGACCACAACCCAGTGGACAGAAAACCTGTCATCTCTGTCACTCCCTAGGAACACAAAGCCAAAAGCAAGCCAGTTACAGACAGTTGAGGCTTAAAATGTAGGTGTTCAAACACATGCATGTAAAAAGAAGCAGCTCAACGATGTTTGATGCTGGAACCTTTTTTTAACTGCACATATAGGCAATCCTGTACAGTACAATAAGACAGTGGACTGAGAGAGCAATGCTCGTGTTTGGTGCCCACCTCTGTTGAAAGCTTTGCAGTAGGTGAGGAAGGAGAGCTGGAAGAACAGCGCGCACAAAAGATCTGCCCGACCCACTATTCCAGCCACCTTATTAAACATGGAGAGGAAAGGGAGGGAGAGAAACAGCAAGAGTAACAATTATTCATTAAATAAAAAACCACAATCATATATTCTATTATAATCATATACATCCTGTAGTAAATTATGCACTTTGCATTAAATATTTCATATCACATTCAGCTTTGCATGGTGCATCTAGTTATGAAAGGCTTATTAAAAAAAGGAGGAAAAATCTCTCATTACCCATCACGGCCTGTTTGGTGTTTGTGTTTTATACAGTGTGTGGGTACATACTGTATGGTTGGCATCCTGGGGTTGCCTGCTTTGATACGTACAGCAGGCCTAAGCCAACAGTGTGCCTGCCTCCCACCCCCCAAGTCTCACCCAGTCCTTGACCTGCATGATTAAAGAGAATTGAGAGGGGGAATCTCTGCCTTCCAGCCAGGCTTTACAGCAAACACTCATATGCTGACGGATCAATAAGCATCCCAACACAGCTAATAGTCAGTCCGCGCCACCACCCGCACCCTGGCCCAGTGTTCCCTGCTGATGTGGGGCTTTTGTTCTTGGCATAGATCCTCTGCATGTTTTGTATTAAAACCTCTAGACTGGTATGTCAAGATGACATGATGAACTTCTGTATGGGATCCAAGTTGTTAAGAAAGTTTATTTACAGCCAAAAATCACTAGAACAAACAGTGTTTCTCCACCAGCACTTTGGCAGGGACAAGCCAACTGAGTCATGCCAGTTTTCTTTTCCATCACTAGTTTTACCGTGCCGAGTTGAGCCACGCCATGCTCGCGATGGACCTGCTCTGGAGTAGGGCCAAGCCGTGCCCACCCAGCCTCCAAGCGGCTGCAGTGGTATCTCGCGACTCTCGCTAACCCGCAAGGTTCTCAGTACTTTTTGTAGCTTCTAACTGAATCTCTTTAGTTTCTCTTGTCCTTTTTGTACTTCCGAACATCTGCTGTGTTTTACAGTTTCACCGTGTTTGCGCTCAGCTGTTTCGGTATTTGTCAATAGCTCAAAAACACATGCTGCTTCATAATAAAAGCTTTTAAATGACTAAATAACAGGGGGCTTTTATTGTGAACAAGTTATAAGAAATTAAACGTGTGTGTAACCGAATTTGCAGGGCCACTTTGTTAGCAGAGACTCTTCGATTGCACTGCAGGGATCAGTCAGTGGTTTAAGACACACCTTCAAGCAGGTAGCCCATTGGTGGTGTAAATGCAAATCCCAGAGTCAGAGCAGAGTAGAGCCAGGCTGGCAGATGGAATGACAAAATGGCAAAAGTCTCAAGGGGCTGTACAGGCCACAACAGCCACTGTTCCTGGCCCAGCCTTAACGCAAAGCCACAACTGGATCAGGCTATAGAAGGAAAAAAGCAGATCTAAATGTGTAAACGTCTAATGCTGTCATGAAATTCAAACACTTTGATTTTTTATTTATTTATACTTCAATAAAACTTCTTAGCCCATCCAAAAACATCCAAGATCAATCTTCCATCAATCTCATCATACCTCATGAAAAGAGGATGTTTTTAAGCTAGGTCACACTCATTGCAGTCACATCAATTTGAGATTCGACATTTTTTTTCTATCCAAAGATTGGTTTGGGGAGTGCTTTTAGACACTATTATGTCATTTTGTGTCACCCACTCCCAAATCTGGTGTATTAGTGAATCAGCATGCACTGTGCACCCTTAAGTATAGTTATTATACTGTTTAGCACGGTGAAGTTTACATCATAGGATGTGTACAGTATGTTCTGCTCATCTGACACTACAGTATTTTCAGCATTGAATCTACTTTTATATGTACTAACAATAAAGCACATTGTGTTGCACTGCTTGCTTTATTTAATGCTTTTGCTAGAGCCATGCTACTTACACTTTCTGTGTGAATTGGATGGGCGGCAAAGAAGAGGGCGGCGAGCAAAGAGGTCTTGGGAGCGTAGTTCAGCATCCTACCCTCCTCATCATGGGCCAGTCCCCCAATCAGAATAGCAAACAGATCAATCATAAGGGCAGATATGACAGAATGGAGGATGATGTTCAGCACGTGGAAGCCAACAGGGTGCAGGCCT
Source organism: Spondyliosoma cantharus (assembly GCA_900302685.1). Classification (NCBI taxonomy): domain Eukaryota; kingdom Metazoa; phylum Chordata; class Actinopteri; order Spariformes; family Sparidae; genus Spondyliosoma; species Spondyliosoma cantharus. The sequence goes on along the minus strand of OMLP01003910.1, from coordinate 19,475 downwards.
CCCGCCAAGAGGTAGTTCAGCCTGCGACAGGAAGAGAGGAAATACCTAATGTTACATAGGACAGAAACAGTTAGGATGGCAACACCAGCGGCCTCTTTGCTTAAAGTGGCAGCAGACAGGACAGTACTCTCAACTGTGCTTAGCTGAAAGCCTGCCCCTTGTTAAAACTGCATCAAACTCTAGCCTGGAGTGAATGACAGGGAGAACTTAGTAGTAGTTGTAGTAGTAGAACTTGATTAGTCTGAGAGCTGCCCAGTGTTCAAAAGATAACATTACTTTATGGTCTCATACCTACAGTCAAAGGATGAGGAAGGCCACAACCAAGTCTCCTTCATCATGGCACGGTTGCGAGAAGCCCCCAAAGCGGTGAGTCACTTGCGAGGCAGCTGGATTCGTGAGATCATGCGACCATGTGATCTTGCAAATCCATCTTGCCGGGCTTCAAGCTATGTGCTTTTGTCCAAACCACTGGGGTTTTAATTAGCATCATATGAGGAGCTGGCAACTGGAGATGGCAGCTATGGGCCTGGTCTAGGTGTGATGACCAGCAAGAGAAGTGACTGTCTGAAAACAACAGTGGTGGCTCCTCAAGAGGTTAGTGTAGCTTAAAAAGCATCAGTTACATCCAAACTGGAGACTATATTTGATTGAAAAAATGTCAAAGAACGGCACAGAAGGCATTTCTTGGCCGAGAGGATGTTTGCACTACTAACTTCGTCACAAGTTTGATTTACTTAGTGGCTCTGCTGGTGGTAGCACCCTCATACCAATGATCTGACTGGTTAAAGTTATCCCATTATTGTGATGAGAGAGGGGGGGAGTGACACGCAGCAAAGGGCCCCAGGACGGGGCTCGAACCCGGGGCTGCTGCAGCGAGGACAAAGCCTCTGTATATGGGACGCCACTGAGCTAAACAGCGCCAACTGGGGCTCTTTTTATGATGGTGTTAGCGACTCACCTTCCCTAGCCTCAAGTTGCAGTGGTTGGTTGCAGAGATGATGAGGTGCTTCTGGATATTAACAAGCCTCCAGGTCAACAGTGGGGCTGCACAGACTGCCAAAATTGGAAAGTCAAACCACGCAGCCCCAAAATGGCAGACCTGCCCACAACCTGGCTGATGCTCTACAAACCTCCTCTGTGGGGGATCATCTTACCACCTGAAGTGCATACCTTGATGTTCTCTGCCCTATTGCCCTATTAATATCAAAGATGAAAATAGTAGTGACACTACCATGTTATCACAATTATGCTACTGCAACACAGCACGAGCAGCTGTGGCTCAGGGGTAGAGCCAACTTCTTGTTATCGGAAGGTCGCTGTTTCGATTCCCCTGGCCTGCATGTCAAAGTGTCCTTGGGAAAGATACTGAACCCCAAACGGCTTCTGATGTGCTGGTTGGCACCATGCGTGCCAGCCACCACCATCAGCGTATGAATGTATGTAAGAATTACTGTAAGTTGCTTCGGACAAAAGCGTCTGCTAAATGCCCTAAATGCAAGCACAGGTATAAAAACAAAGCGAAATGCTCAAAATGTACCTATGCAGTTGCCATAATGGCCCTCTCAGGCAGATACTATCCAATTGTTTTTGTTTTTTTGGGAGACTAATAGACAACCATTTGAAATGATTCATGTAAACATCATGCTTATTTGGAAACCAGTAGGAGGGAACCATGAACCATTAATGAACCATGCACCCTGCACAGCATATAATATAAAGGTTAAAGTGCTGACAGGAACTACACTATGTTGGGGTATGATGTGAAATGATGTAAACAGACTGACTGCCAGCCATTGAGAAACAAGTATTTGTTGTGAGCTTGGTATTATGTCAGCGTGTGACTTGACACAGTGGACATGCGCCCTTACCGAAATGTAAGGACAGTGAGAGGTCGGTAGGATTTGTGACTAGAGTTGCTACTCAGGTTGCTTCCCCAGAAGTCATTGCTCCACAGGTTGTTCAGGGGGGTTGATGGTCTCAAGTCCTGAAACAGAAACATCAAATTATACTGATGTTAGTGCCACCACGTGTGCAGGACGTCACTGTAAATGCTGAAGACGCAATGTTAAAAAAAAAAAGAAAAACAACTTTGCAATACAAAGGGTAAAGAACTGGTTTTGCAAATATGAATGTGTGAGTATTCTACTACAGGGAATAGAAAAATACCTTGTTGTTGACAATGGCCTCGGAATCATCAAACACAAATTCCCCATCATAACTGTTGATGAAGCACAGCAGTGCCACCAGAGCAACAGTGACCTTGGCCTGGACTGGAGCAAGCTTAGGAAGGGGTATTTGGTGATCCCAATAAACTTCAGATAATGCCATGATCCACCGGGTCTTTGGTCACTCTGCATCATCGTCTGGTCCCTGAGGGGAAGAGGAGGATGACAGCAGATAGACAACGTCATACTGAGACCAGCTGCTATAAATGCGATCCAGATCATAGATTGCACATACTGAGGCTCAATAAGGAAGTGCATCTTGATAAAATGGGTGGTTTCATACCTTATCTTTTATGATGCATGTTATGAGAGGTCACCCTGTCATCTGCAACTCCCATGTTAGCTTCCTTGCTAGATTGCTAAATAGCAAACGTAAACCTTAGCTCGCCCTAGGAGCCAACAACCTGCAAAAAAAAAAATGCGGTGATTAGCGTTACACTTTATCACAGCGAGGCGAAACAATTACGCCGTGTCGGTGTAACGTGAACGGTAACGTTACCTTGGAAGTTAGCCGGCTAGTAACTTTAGCATGTCTTGTTAGCGGGTGATATTCCCATTCCTACGGCACTAACATGACAGACGCACGGCAGTAGTTATTCCTATGGCAGGCGCTACCTATTTTAAATACTTTACGGAAAACCGTGAAGGCTTCCAGGTAAATAAAAACAGACAGGCAGCGTGCAGTTCGACCACTCGCGGCTGTAAACAAATATACACGCTCGAGCTCCAACACTTCCGGTCTAGCGTCACTGTCACGTGTTCGTTTTCAGCCTATAGGTGCAGTGGTGTACAGTGACAGGAGTTAATGGTAACTGGGAACAGTGTGGTTTATTTGAAAACGACACATACACATGCAGAACATATTGTTACTAACAATTTGTTAGGCTTTAGCAGATTAAACATGCACATGTGTGACGCAGTTTAGTCTCTCAGAGAACTGTCTTACTCGTACAGCTAATGACAAAATGACTGACTGTATTTATCTGAGGTGAAAACAAGTGTTCTTCAACCCCTTCCTTCAATTCTCCCTTGGAGATCTGCAGATTATAAAGCTCATTCTGGAGACTGGGTTTAGTAACAGGTTCCCTACAGTGAATGAATGCGTAGCTCAGAGAGTCTGGTCTTAAACTGCTCCCCTCTAGAGATAAAATGGACAGATTTTAAAGCCTTGCACTGTACGGTTTCAGAGACATTTTTGCTGATCTTGCTTTTTTATTGATATCTTAGGCTGCCCTGGTGTTTATATGCATCTTGTGTTTGGCTCATTCCTTTTAACTTTTCTCTACTGTGTTTTCGTTCTTTGCTATTTCTTTTCTTATAGAGGTTCAGTGGTGTAGTTTCGCAATCTAACAGTCTGCTTCAAAATTGATTTTGAACTCCTTTTCTCTCTATTTGTCTACCTATTGCTGGCTCTGCCTCTGACATAATGTTCTCATCCTGTCATTGATTGTCTGTTCTTGTTTCCCTTTTGCAAAACTGCTGATGCATCAGATCAGAGAAAGGTGTGAGAGACTGTAAATCAGGCTTGCCTACAGTATGTGAACACACACACACACACACACACACACACAGAATTAAGATCAAGTTAAATTATGATCTGTTTGTATTTCTTTCTTTATTCTTTTACCTTCACATATGTGATGGATCAGAATGGTTTATTGCTGAGTCTCATTCAACACCATGGGTTGGTGGCTCGGGCTGGCCACCAACCCAAAGTGTCTGTGTTTGACAACCTGGGAATAACTTGACAAGTGTCTGCTAAAATTGTGTTAATGCATGTTTTCTACTTTATGTCAGATCATCTTGAATGAAAAGGTGAACATGATATGTAACTGCTGCATGGAATGTTACTCTTAGACAAAGTGTAGCGCATGCAATTTTTTTCACATTCAGGTTTTTAATATAGTCGACCTGAATATGTTCAAGATGATTTTTTCCATTTCCAAGTTGTGGGTCTGAAGATACTTTCATTCTGTATCTTTACAGTATAATAAAATATGACACCAAGAATATTCAAAGAGGAAAAAAAAATACAGATTTACATTACTGATGATACACACAGACATGTTCAGATACATTTGTGCAATGGTTTGACTCCATGGTGTGACTTGTTATTATGACAAAGGTGCAAATCAAGGTTCAGTGTGAGCATGAGGGACACCACTGTTGTGAACGGGCAGCAGCTGTTGATACCCCTTTTGGTCACAGACAATTACATTTTAGCTCCTGGGTTGGCTTTTTGAATTAAAAGAAAAACATTAGAGGAACCTAGTATGATAATGTGATATGTATTTCAGATGTGAAGTGGGCAGATCGGAGAGATCATTTGGAGCTCAATCTCAATTTCAGTATGATCTTTTACTGTAAATAGCTAATTGATGAGCAAGCTGTTCTTTTAATGTCAGCAAATGTGTATCCTGCGTTCATTCGGCATTTTTTATCTTGCACTGAAGTGTTTCTGTCCGGTGTGGTTGTGTGTTGTCTTTGTCGGTGCATGAAACAACAGCATGGTGAATATACTGTATTGCTCTGTTTACTGTGTGGCTGTCGTGTCAAACACTGGTAATCTGTTGTATGTCATAAGATATGTTGGTAGAAAGAAGTGCTAATAGAAAGATGAGTGTCCATAAGAATTAGAGGTGCTGAGGTTGTGGTGAGGCCCATGGCAGGCTCTGGGATTTTGTGCTCCACTTCACCTGTCATTGCTTAGGGAAGACGAGGAATCTCCCTAATGGTCAGAGCCCGGGGCCCAGGGCGACGAGAGGGGGGGAAAGATTGTCAAGGGCACATTCTCAGACCTTTAAAATGGGTCTCAGGGTTGGTTAGAGAAGCAGACACTTATTCAGCAAGAAAGCACGCGTAATTAAGGCCATGCTGCAAAACATCACCCTTGGTATCTTCACAGTCAAATGCGATTTTGATCGGTGCTGGCTTCAAGGTTTGAAGAATCCAGCTGGATTGGTGCGGCTGGTTCTCCTAAAAAAGTTCAAATTGGTTCAGAGTGCTCGCATAATTGTTTATTTACTCAGTTGTGACATCTGGCCTTTATATTACACACTCTCAACAGACTTTTTCCTGTCTCACCAGGAACGTGGATACTTCAGCAGAAGCATTTAGTACCCCCAAAATTCCCTAATTACCAACCCATGCAAAATGCATGAAGTATGGATTTCATCTCCGGGTTCTTCACCCATGTCAGTCAGTTGGAATTCATGTTATTAGCATCACTTCCAGTGGGCTGGTCGAGGGCGGGGTGGAGGAGATAATGAGGGAGGATGTCCCAGTACCACCAGTAGAAGATCTAGTGGCCCAAATGCAGGGAGACAGGGGCTGCCAGTGGAGACCCTGTCAGGAAGGGGTCCACTGTTTTTTGTGATCACGCAGAAGGTGACAGACATTGATTGTGTGCAGTCTGACATAGAATCACAGCAGAAAGGAAAGGTCAGGGTCAAATGGCGTGAAGGGGAAGAAATGGCGAAGCATCACGCAATGCCCCGAGATGAAGGATGCAGCCTGCATGTGTTTTTCATCATTAGTTGTTAATCTTTGTTGGCACAGTTTTCTTTTCTCTGATCACAGTGGGTAATATACAATGATATTCTCCAAAGCCTTGTTTATTATAAAGAACATGTTTACTAATGACGGGCAAAGTTTATATTTGTAAAACATGCTCCTTGGTGAGATATTTTACATTTTTTAAGATTACTTTCACAGCAAAAAATAGATGTACTAGAAACACTTTTTCACCCGGGAAATTAAAAATCTCTTGGGCTAATGTGTGTTTATGCTCTTCAGATCTCAAACATCAAATGCATATTCGTTTTAGCCTACATAAAGGAATTGTTTTGCATTATTTTCATGCCTTGTTGTTAAGTAGAGTCAAACTTAAAGTAGCAGGAGACAGTGTATGCAATGACACAAGAACAGCATGGCAAACTTTTAATATTAGGTTGCATACATTAAAATTTCCCTTTCTTGGTATAATATTGACATACATACGGATGTGCAGAATATACAGTGCTAGTTTGAAGTTTTCAATTTAAGGAATACGGCCTATTTTCAAAATTAAATTTCAATTTAGAAGGATGACAACAATGATATTCTGATGGTTTATGAGGCTAGGACAGTCATCTCAGTCATAATGTTTTCATTTACATTAAATGATAATTTAAGGAAATAACCTGGTCAAAAAGTCTATTGACAATATCTCTTATATGAACCTGATGGTTGGGGCAGCTTCTGATAACTACTTTCATTGTTAAAGCGAAACTCTTGCCAAAAAACAACCTAGGCTTTATTTGTGAATGTATATGAGTCAAACCTTCGTGTAAAAGCATAATTACGACGAAAGAGGCACTTTTAAGATTTACCGTAGTTTTGTTTTCGGGCTAGCACATTTTCAGTGGAGAGCAGGGGCACTTTTACGCTAGCATCACAATCGCTATTTTTAAAACACGAAGAAGGTTCTACACAACATGAAACTTTGCTCGTAGTATCACCAGGGTCTCTACACATGAACAGGAGCATTGAGAACATTGTGTGTGTACACAGAGTTTACTTAAAAGAGAGTTTTTGAACAACTCACGTTAGCAGCTGTATCTTCGGCGCGCTGCCATCATGGCAGACAAAAAGTGTCGATCCCCGAGTGCAACCTATCAGGAAGGAGAGTAATGGTGGGCCGCTCCACAAGCTTAGTTCCATATGAATGCACGGATAATTCGTTGTTTTGTCGTCAGCGAAAAACAATACTGACCTTCAAGTTGAAAAAGGAGCCTCATATAAGAAACAATACTACAATCAAAAGCCGGAATAGTCAAGTGACATCTCGCGTGGATAGTTGTTGCTGGAAGCCAGTATGCTACCGGTGACCTGAGTGACAGACACAGACACAGCACAACAGAAGACCGAGAGGAGACACCTAAGTTGTCACAGCTTAAATCAAGATGGTTCGTGTTTGTCCTTTTCCCGGATGTGGGAAGAAGATGAAAAGTAACATTCCAGAAACTTTTCACAGACTGCCGTTCCGGTGCAGTATGGATATCCTTAATCAGTGGCTAATTGTTTTGCCAGTCGACATCAACACGCCGATCGAGATGCTAAGAAAGAAGGACTACCGGGGTTGACACTATTTGTCTGCCATGACGGTGACGCACCGAAGATACAGCTGCTGACGTGAGTTGTTCAAAAATCTTCTTTTTAGTAAGCTCTGTGTACACAAACAATGTTCTCAATGCTCGTGTTCATGTGTAGAGACCCTGGTGATACTACGAGCAAAGTTTCATGTTGTGTAGAGCCTTCTTAGTGTTTTAAAAATAGCGATTTTGATGCTAGTGTAAAAGTGCCCCTGCACTCCACTGAAAATGAGCTTGCCCGAAAACAAAACTACGGTAAATGCCTAAGTGCCTCTTTCGTCGTAATTATGCTTTTACACGAAGGTTTGACTCAAATACATTCACAAAAAAAGCCTAGGTTGCATTTTGGCGAGAGTTTCACTTTATGTAATCTGTCGACTATTTTCTCAATTAGCCTTTTACTTGTTTGGTCTATTAAATGTCAGAAAGTGGTGAAATCCATCCAATCCATTGATCAGTATTTCCTAATACTCAAGATAATGTCCTCAAATGACTTGTTTTGGCGAGGAGTAAAGAGAAACCAGAATTGTTTTCTTAAAAAAATATTCAAACTGACTAATCAATAATCAAATAGTCTGGTGTTTGATCCAGTGGTTGACAACCAATCGATTAATCATTGCAGCTCCAATGATGTTACCAGGTTTGTTGTACTGGAACATGGTCGTGCTGCTCGTGCCCTTCAGCACACAAACTCTTTCTCTGGCAACCTAGACTTGTGCAGTCTGCCATCATGTGCGTTGCTCTGATGGCAAAACCCCAATGTCCTGGGCCCGACCTTAAATACAGAGAAAGAAGGCAGCCAAGTCCTTCTTTTGGGAGTGATGATGCTGGTCCATGTTTTCAATGGGCATGAGTCTGTTACAACCCAGTTAGGAAAGTAAAAACTATTTCTTCTTCTGCCTGCAAAAACCTTAGATGTTTCTTGTTTTCTAGAAACAAGAACCATTCCTTTTCTGACTATTATCTACAACTTCCTCCCATTAAACTCCAAAGTGTTCCTGGAAAACATTCCTATTTTTGTCTGGGTGACAGAGGTGGAACAGACATCTACTACAAAGGTGAGTGAGATATAATTGACTGTAAACCAGGTACTGAGTCATCGCTTGTCACTCGCCCTGTCTGAACCTCTTTAAAAGGCGCTCTTCACTCATTATTTTGATAAAACTGTAAGCCTCACCTTTTCTGATCAAAAGTTTCCTAATATCACAATCCCCAAACTTATCCTTAAAGACAGTATTGTCTCCTTATTCCCGTTTCATCTTCTCTAAAGTTCTTGTAAGCGACTATTGATGCGGTGGAGCTGAACCGTCTCCTTTTGAAATGTTCACCTCAAAGGTGCTGAATCCAAATCTCTACACGATTGAGCTGAGCCACAGGGACTTCACGTGGAAAATCAAACGCCGTTTCAAGCACTTCCAAGCTCTTCATCAGGAGCTGCTGATGTTCAAGGCTCTTCTAAAGCTCCCCCTGCCAACCTGCATGTAAGAACTGCTAATTTGCTCACCTTTTGTCACTCACTTAAGATATGCAGCGCACAAAACCCACTCTCACACACACACACACTCACACACAGATACGTGCGCAAAAGTGACTTTAAGCTAGAAACCTATTTATACCCGTCCTTCCTCTCTTATATCCCTGAGTGTTCTCAGTTGAGGGTGCTCAGTTTCTCTTCGGCTGACTCTCATTTCCTTCTGTTCAGCAGCTTGGAAAAATACAGCATGTTCTCGCAGACAGTGAAAATTCATTTATATAACAAGCCCACCGAAGGATTTCAAAGCACAACTTCCAGCCAAATCAAAGCTTACAGAGTGTGGTAGAGAATACATTGGGATTTGGGGATTTGAACAGAGTGATGGTCATACTATATTTGAACAAAATACTGTGCCACTGTGTTCAAAAATGTAAAGGTGCAAAGTTGATATTTGAGTGTCATTCACAACATGTCAAATACTGACGCTTTGGGGTGGCCCAGGCCAGACCTTCAGCCCCAAAGCGTCAGACATTTTGGGAATGAGACTCAAACATTTTCTTACTAATTGAACCTTAAACAAAACCACCCAAATTATCTTGTAATGTGAGTGGGTCTACAGATGCAGTCTTTGTCAGACGTTTGACATTTACGATTTCAAATCTGGATGATTACATCGGTACTGTCTGAGCTGGATCACAGCAACCAATGAAAGAAGCATCCCAGAGCAGCTGGAGGTGCCGCCAAGCAACAGTAAACATTCTAGCCCTTGTGGCTAACGTACGCTAGCATACTACCATTGACAGAAACCTAAAATCTCCCCTCCAGTTCTAGCTGAAGAATAGAAAACCAGTGTTGACAGTTTCCAACTTCTTTAGTTTTTTTTTTCTCCCGGCAATTTGTAACTACAGTAAAGTTGTTGCAATGCATAAATCTCCAGAGGTGTAATTTTCCTAATTTTCCAAAAGCCGCCACTTGGCCGCCACTGGGGTAGGTGTAAACATGTGACGTGACGTGAAGCACGAAGTTGGGCAGTGAACAGTGACAACAAATTTGTCTTCAAAATAAGAGCTTTACATTGCACCCCATTGGAGTTTAGAACTGAGTTCTAAGCATGGGGCTTTTAATTTGAAAGTAGCGACCGTTCGTAGCTTACCGCTACACGGAAATGAGTGTACCCTCCGAGGCGTCAAAATTGGTGGACCAAAACAGAC
>OMLP01003906.1:38859-59428 GCA_900302685.1 Spondyliosoma cantharus | reverse complement strand
CCCCTTTTTTTTGTAAAGTATGTTTCGTTTGCCTCGTCCAAACCATTAACATACACGTTGAAACAAGCTGTGTGGTCATGCTGTGTGTTGTTTTCTTGATCAGCCTCTCGCCATGTGCAGTCCAGAAGCAAACAAGTGGTTACCACAGAATGCCTGACTTGAGCTTTTAGCTTATAGTGACCTTAAGGCTATATTTCCCTTTTTATTTATTTCAGTGAAGAAACAAGCTACAAGTATTTTCTTCTTGTTGGAAAAAAGATCCCAGCTTGTTTGCCTTGCACAGACTTGAGTCTAGAATTGGCTAGATTTTTACATGGAAACTAGCAAGACTCACCAATGCACAGCCAGTTTGAAAGTGTTGTTTTCTTTCTATAATTGCAGTCTGATTTAACGCAAACAACACAACAGGGTGAGTTGTTCAGTGAATTCCCGATCCACCATTACACAGTGTGCAGAGACTGATGGTCCCTCGTAGAAAAAAATGGAGGAAATTGGTTTCTTGGTGAATCACTGGCAAGCAGGGATTCAGGCTCTGTCTCACCATGTGTCCTGTCACTTCCCATTGTCAACCACTTGTCTCCTTGCGGGAGAAGCCGATTTCTCCTCTCCTTCCCATTACAAATCTATCAGTGTGCCATGTAGGAGTGCACGCTACTTTTAAAGGTAATCAGAGGAGCTGATTCGATGCACCGCTGCTGCAGCAGCACACCTTTTCACAGAATCATGTGTCCAACAGAGTGTGCGACTTGAACTGGTGTAATTGCCTCTACTTGTGCATGATAAAAGGAGAAAGGCAAAGTAAAGGAGAAATTAACATTTTAAACAGTTTATCTGCTAAAGAGGCAGATTGTGTTTATTTAGTATGACCTGACCTTTCTGCTTTGTCTTTCACAGCGATTATCCATAGCCAAAGAATTTGGGGACAAAGCGGCAGAACGACGAGCCTACAGTAACCTGGGCAATGCTCTGATATTCTTGGGCCAGTTCAACACGGCCACAGAGTACTACAGGTGAGGAAAGAGTGGAGCCTGACATCTAGTGGACGGAAGGTGAAGTGAACCAATATCTGCGCCACATCCTCAATGTTTTCTCATTTTACCCCTCTGCTTCTTTTCCTAAAGGAAAACTTTACAACTCTCCCGGCAGCTGAGGGACCAGGTGATGGAGGCTCAGGCCTGTTACAGCCTTGGGAACACCTACACTCTTTTGCAGCAGTATGAGAGGGCCATCGACTACCACCTGAAACACCTGTATATAGCCCAGGAGCTCACCGATAGGTAGACTGAGCCTGAGCAATATCTAATGCCAACATGCATGAGCAAAGGAGTAGTTTTTAACATCTGTCTGAATGTTCATGTTTCCCTAGAGTTGGTGAGGGCCGTGCCTGCTGGAGTTTGGGAAATGCATATGTGTCTTTGGCGAACCACAAACAAGCTCTCCACTACGCACGAAAGCACCTGGACATCTCAAAAGAAGTGAGACATTTTCCATAAAAAAAAAAATCAAAAAAATCTTTCTTTGGTAAGTGAACATCTCTTGCATGCAGCTAGACTTTACCTGTTTATGATTCTGTCATTGCCTCTTCATTTCTTCCTCAGATTGGAGACAGAAATGGGGAACTGACGGCCAGAATGAATGTGGAGCAGCTGATGGAGGCTCTGGGGGTGAATGAGAGCGACCTGTCACCCTCCAGTTCGGAGTTTGAGATGCAAGGTGACACAAAAAGAACTTATCACACGTTCATAAGAGATATAATGTGTTCATTGGTGAGCTAATAGAGGCTTTGTCAACCATTCATCCACCTAAATCTTTTTAATGAGATTTTCTGTGAGAAAACTTTATATAAATAAACATACGTGTATATAGAAGTAGTGGTGACTACTATAAAGTGTTAGTTAGCCATTAAGGGGTTTGAAGTCAAGACTGAAAGCCAACTGGCAGAATAATGAGCGCTAGGCAGTCACAGTGCAGTAAGGCTGAACTAGGCAAAAAAAAATAATGTGGGCTGGTAGGCAGACTTCCCAAAGTGCCATGTAAGTGGTTTCCCCTTTTTTCCAATCTTTATGCTAAGCTAAGCTAGCTGGCTGTGGTATCGGTCCCCTCATCTGACTCGTGGCAAAAGGAAAGTAAATGTAGTTCCCAAAATGTTTCACTATTCCTTTAAACAAATATTCATTCAAATACACAGAGTCAGAGCATCTAAGTAAGAGAGCCATTCATTTACTCTGTCATATAGCCTCTATTGAATGTTGGTAATGCAATAACGCTGGAAGCCTCTCCCATTTCTGTATCATTAAAAAATTACAGCGCTACTGTGCCCACCAATCATAGCTGTTTAGATAATATGATAATGTGAGGTGTGTGGCTCTTTGTCCTTCAGTGTTGCTGAAGAGCTTTTATTGCATATTGTGAAGAGCTTTTAACAGAAGAGCTTTGATAGTAAAGTGGCTATTAATTAAATCTGTTAGTCAGGTCTACTGGGTATTCAGCCGGAAAATATACAGTCTACTAAACCATTGTACAAGTTCAATGTCCTATATGAAGTAAAAATGAAGTTAGACTTCTGTGTCTAGTCTGGTGTCTATTGTACATTCTGTAAGGACATTCATGTTGGCATCTCTTATGATTTATTCTCCTGTAGATTCCACATATCTAAGAATGTCTAAATTGATATACAACCATAGGTTTGAGTTGACAAACACACAAACAAAAGAATGCTGTGGTGCCTTCACTGACAGTGGATTGAAATAGCAACTCAGTTAACCGAGGACTTCAGCTCGGTTCACTCGAGGCCACTGTTGTCTTCTCCGCCCTGCACTCATATAACACGGTTTCTTTGTCCTTGTGTAAAGAAGTCACTCCGTTTCCTTTAGTCCTGGCAAGGGAAAGGGTGCGGCAGATGAAAAGGTCCAACTCTGTTTGCGTGCTTGTATTTGTATTTGAATGTAAAACAGAGACCTGTCTGTCCGCAGTCTGCAGTCTGCACTCTGCAAACCGCGGTTAAGGGCAGCTGTCTTGGAACTGTACTTGCCCTCTCATCTCACAGAAACCCTGTAGCTCAGTGAAACTGTTTGCATCAGGGGTTTCAAGTAGAAACGTGTTTGAAAGGTTTGGTAAATCACAAATCATTTATTAGTCACCTTTAAACAGCAAGTTATTAGTCTGGAGAAGAAAAAAACAAACTACCAGACTTTCTGTATTTGAATAGTTTGTAGATTCTGCTCTTTTAACTTCAATGTTTGACATAAATAACACATGTGGGCTTGAGTAAGCTAACTGAAATACTTCATATGTACACAATGTGGCTTTTTTAAATGTAAAAGTAGCTTCAGGTGAGAGAAACATCGCAGACCGACTGTCTGTGTTGTGTCTGAACCGAGGCTAAATGTGAGAGAAAGCAAAGAGAGTGAACATATTTTGGGAAAGGTGAAGATTTTCGTCCTTTAACCCAGTCTGAGGAAGATAGCTTGTCTGGTTTCGACAACATCCTTGTTTTTGTTTTGTACTGAAGAGTTTAGGTGTATTTGAAACATTTATGCAGCACTGTACAGTCAGCCTGAATTTAGTGTGATGTTTGCGTTCATGAACCCTCCTCTGGGCAGAAACTCACACCCATGTCCTACATTTCCCTCTCTGCTGCAAAGTTGGTAAACAGACTCTTATTCAGATTGTTTGCTCGGTTGTCTGCCTACACCACATATCCACACCGGGCATCATGGGACCGATGCTGACATGACAGGCAGCTGCAGGGAAAAGAAAAGAACACCTTCCACGCTTTGAGAGATTTGAGAGATAGTACACATATAATAATGTTTATTGACTTGCTTATTTTTGCTCCATAGGTGCAAGACCTAAATTCACCAAGAGAAACAGCATGGACAGTGTGGAGCTGTGGAAGTACTCTTCAGATAAGGTGATTTCTCTTTCTCGCATGTCAGTACGACACTCCAGAGAAATGTGTCTGTAAAAGTGATTCACACATCTCTCCCCAAAGAGTTATCAATCCCGCTCTAACAGTGTGTTCTTTTACTGCAGAACGGTGAGAACCAAGAATTGGAAAGTATACCCAGGAGATCCAAGAGTCAGCAATCACAGCCAGGCAAAAGAAAAGGCTACCCTGACAGTCAGTCATCAGATGAGAGGCCGTGGTTGGACTCCCCGCTAGACACCGATGACATCACTGTGCAAGTCCCGCCTCCAGTGCCAGTGAGTAGCTGTCACCTTATTTTCTTATTAGCTTCCTGCTCTGACCCAGTTGCGTTCCCCGTGTGGTGCCAGTTCTGAGCTTAACTCTGGACAGAGCCAGTCTTTATGCTAAGAAAAGCTAACTGGCTGGCGGTAGCTTCATCTTTACCTTACAGAACTATTCCTTTAAAGATTCTTGGAAACAACAGTTTTTAGCAGAGGCCTTAATATTTCATTCATTTATTAGCCTGTTCTGAAATTTTATATAGTGTAACATATATCCGTTTTATAAACTGCACGTCTGTTTACTTCCTGTCATCCCCACAGGAGCCCTACCTAAGCCTCAAACTTTAGTGATAACGGTGCTTTTTACTTGACTTTACCTGTCAAAGTTTGCTTTACATATTGTTAGTGCTATGTACTATTTGCTTGTGTTTGTAGTGTTTTTAACGTACTGAATTGTTTTGATAATCACCTCACTGGCGAGTTGAGCCAGTCAGGTGAATGGTAAGTACTTTTAGCAAAATGTACAACGTTAACTGTGAAAAGTAAAGGATGATGAAGCCTATAATGTGATCGTTAGGTTAGAGGCGAAGCTAGTGTTCTTGTAGAGTACATTCTAAGTAATAGTTGAGTTAGTTACTTAGCTTTAAAAGTTAATCAAGCATTGTACATCTTGTATTTCCTGTTTGTTGATGTATACAGTATTTCTGATCATTTTGATAGTCACCTCTGCTTAGCTAATGTCACATTGCTTTGGCTCTTATTTACACTCAGTGTTTGGAAGAGCAAAAGTGATTGATGCGCACTGTCTTGGGAAAATGAGCTGTAAACAAACACAAACGGTAAATACTGTTAACAAATATGTAAAGCTAACTGTGGCACGTGAAGTAGGCTGACTTAAAGATGAAAAAGCATTGTGATCACTAAGGTTTGAGGCGTGGAGGATACGTCACACTACATTGTGCAAGTGATGAACTGAAACTGCGATTATGAAATGTTAGTTTTGGTAACACCACACATCACTGCAGTCAAAGTAATGTCTGGTTTTCAGTGAAGTAAGTATCAAATGAAGTAAGACACTTATTGCAGCTGTATTTGATACCTTTTTAATTATATTGTTTATTACTTACTTTATTACTATTGTTATTGTTTTTTTGTAATATTCTGTCCTTTGGCTGCTGTGGCAAACACATTTCGCCATTTGTGGGACAATAAAGGAATACTGATTCTGATTCTGACTGATAAAAAGCCTAGGGATACAGAATTTCATTTGGATATTTTTCTCTTATTTTTTTGCTGACAGCAGAAAGAAGCCTCCTGCCTCAGAGTGTTAAGCAGCCCACCAAACTATGTAATATCAGCCCCCAACTCACACTGACTGTAAATCTAAGATATGCCCACCTTTTTAGCTCAATCACAGAGAGCCCACCTGAGAAAAGAGGGATGTAATTCCTCTCAGAGAAAGCATCGAGGGGGCCCTGAACTGCTGACTGCTGAATTCACTTAACTACTTTCCATTATTGTCTTTTCACCCCCCCCCCATGTCTTAGATGTCTTTAGGGCTTCTGCTTTAAAGAGAAAATGAGATAAATTAGAGAGATTAAAATGGGAACATTTTCCCTTAATTTCCCACGAGGTGATATATTATGATGTAAGGAGTCAGATACAGTGTAAAAGGTGTCTTCTCATTAAATACCAACAGTGCTCCATTTGCCGTGAACTAGATCTTTAATCCGTTTTGCAGCTGTTGTATCCCTAAAACCCTGTGTCCCCGCGGCACCCGATCATGCTGTTTTTCTGTGACGATGGTAATTGTTGTAATAAGCAAGCTGACATGTTCGAAAAAAGTGAAAATTACTGGGCGACGTGATGATAGTTCATCACAAGGGCCTGGAAATAGCATCTAGAGCTTAATGTTGGTAATTCTCATGACATTGAGGCGTACCCTCTGTCAAGTCTGCCATTCTTTTAAAGACACTTGTGTCTCTGAGAATTCGGGCCACTCTTCAAAGCTTGAAATCAAAAAGAAAGATGTCGTACAATCACATTATTAGATTAGCTATCAGGATGAAGTTCACATTCTGGCATTGTTATTCCACATGACCCAGATGAACTCAACAACCTACGAACATCTTATTAGTCAACAGCAACATCAATGCAATGCAAAAAGAAAAAAAATCAATCTGCTGTAGGTTAGTTCTTTGATTTTATAGATTGGTTGCATGTATATGAGTATTGACCGAGCTGTCCTGGGACTGTAATGGCACACAGCATATAGTTGATGAAACATTCTGGTCCACTAACTCACTGGTTTTCGTAGCTTGAATTTACAGTTACAAGCAGATTTTTATCATCATTGTGTTTTAAGTTTAACTTATTTTACCTCTGTACCATCTGTAGTTAAGCCCTCATATGTAAAACATGAAGATAGAAAGCACGATGTTGATATAATCCCGGAAGAACTACTTTGGGCTTTTATCCTCCTCCATTCACAAACTCACTCCCCTTTCTCTCTCGTCCACACACACACACACGCAAGACTTAATTTCCCCACCTCTCACTCTCTCGTCTCCCTCTTTTTTTCCCTCTCATCATCATCATGTGCTCCTCTCTCTCTCTCTTGTTCTGTCCCTTTGGCCTACTTGATTAATTGGACAATAGAGAGAGGGAAGTGAGGAGATCCGCTCAGAGGACACGAGGCCAAGGACAGAGGACAGAAACAGTTTTAAGTCACGGCTGATTGCTGTAGTAAATTACACTAACATGGACGGGTTTTTCTTAATGTGCATTTTAGAAAAAAAACGGAACTCTGTAATGTGAGTTTTGAGCGCTGACATGGGTCGTTCTTGTCATTTGAAGGTAGTTGATCTCTGCTGCCCGCCACTGTTGGCACACAATTTACTGATAACTGTACCCCTGCACCCATCTTTCCAAGCTCGTTCTCGTCTCCCCCTTCTCTGTCCCCCTCCCAGCCCTCCCTCCCTCTCTGCTGATAATGTGACCTTGATCACAGAGCTGCTACCCTCCCCACAGGGTCAACCCCCCCCTGCTTCCCATAATGAGTTGTTTTCCCACAGTGGGCGAGCGGGACAAAAATGGCCTGCAGGAGAGCCGCAGAGAGAGAGAGGGAGTGAGACAGAAAGAGAGAAAGTGAGGGAGACGGAGAGGAGGAGGAAGAGGGAGTGGATGGTAGAGATTCAAAGACGGCTGGAATAGAGGGATACAAGAGGAGAGGAAATTAGAGGGAGGTAGTGCAGCAGGGGCGAGAGAGTGATGTAAAGCGATGGGTGAAAGGAGGGGAGGAGGAGGTGTGAGCCAGGCGTGTGGACAGAGCGAGAGAGCTCATAGAGACACATGAGAGAGAGAGTGGGATAGATAGTGGACAAAGAAGAAGTGCTGCTGGTAAGATGTTTGATTTACGTTTCACAGTTTGAATAACAGCAGAATGCAGACAAACGCCAAAGGTCGTTTACGTTGTTTTTCCTTTAGATTTTTGACTTTTCTGTGTTTTCACTGCATGTACGTATGTATGTCTCACTCAGTCTCTTAGGGAGTCGATTGGGAGTAAGTTAAGAATTGTTTATGATCTTTTTAGTCAAAAAGTTGTCTTTAGTCTGAAGCGCAGTTTGATTTTCAAAAACCAAAAGTTGCGATAGCGAAGATTCACCCTGACCTACTTCACATCTCGCTGCAAGGGAAAGTGATTCAAACTCCATCCACTGGTTGGTGTTGAAGGTGTGGTATCATAGTTTGGCTTTGGTTGGAATGCTTTTTTATTTTGCGAGTGTTGATTGGCGCATTGTTATTGGGGGTAGTTTGTAAGTATAGTCAAATATGATGATTGTGATACTATCAGACTGTTTACGATTTGTGATGCTTACTTTTACCTCGTCTCACATTTTGCTTTCTTTGAGAGAGGTTGTCGATGTTTAGGCATCGAAGATTGGTTTTACAATGTAGTTATTGTTGTTCTTTTTAGTCTGAGATGTCTCGTCATCAAAATGAGTCCTAGTCCATCGTTAGTTTAGTAAAGGAATGTTTAAATCAGTTTAGCTGTATGATTACTGCTTTAATTTCTGCAGATGATTTTTTTAAATTCTATTTTTCATATGTGTGTCTTGTATATTATGGTAACTATTGAATCAATTAGTTAATTAAAGTTAATTTTGACCGTAGCCTGTGATATGGAGGCTTTAACTCTCTGCTTTGAGATGTATGGCTTTAAAAGACTAAAATCCTGATTTTCCCAGTATTTAAAGCTCAAATCAAAAGGTGATCAAGATCCTGGTCCAGGAGGCAGTTTTAATTATTTATCTGGTTTAGTGAGTAAAAGTCACAGCAGTTCATGTTCCAGATATGAGGGTATTCCGGCTTTTACTCTGCAGAATTATTCAGATACCTTCTTGGACCAGAGCCCATACATTTCCAAGTAGAGCCTGTGAAATCTGTTGGATGGGTCAGAGGAAATACAGTTTTGTCTGTTGCACTTTACAGATGAAAGCTTGTTATTTATGATCCTGTTTTTGCATTTATCTGATAGTTGATTGACCTGACTTTCATTACATTGCAGTTTGATTGTCAGAATAATTCGGCAGCACTGGTCAAACATCTGCTTTTGCTTGCTCAGTGTTATTTGTAGCTAAAATATTTATCAAGCATTAATTATTAAGTTCACTTGCAAAGCGTAAACACATTAACTGGACTGTGACTCCGAGAGAGCACCTTTTGTTGTTCTCAAAACAAACAGCGATCTGTCAGAGGACATAAAAAGCATTAAGTCAATCAGATTGAATAATTGATTGGCTGATCATTGATCGGAGCTATAAGCTCATTTCCATCTCTGCCAACTGAGTTTAAAACCGACGGCCACTCATGTGTAACAATCCACCGCTCAGACCAACAATATTTTCAAAAGTACTTCTGAATTTTGTCTGTTTAGGTCAAGAAACTAAATGAAACTAAAATATAACAAAAACGGCACAAAGAGGCAAGTTGCATTTCCATCTGAGTTTACAGGGAACCACTGTGTGGGCTCTATTACTTCAATACAAATGGGTTGTTTATTTTTAAATGACATTTCATGATATTGTACCACCTTCAGTATTTAGGCCGAGGTAATCTCCACAGGATGACCATCCCTTGTGACTTAATCAGATTAGTCCATCCGTGTATATTCTCGTCCAACTCATACTGGCATCAAGTTTGATTCATGTATCTGCACGTCATATTTCTTGGATCAAGGAAAAGTTCAACTTAATCAGGTAGCCAAGTAAAAAGGTGAGCAACAAGTATCATATCTCAGCTTTTCAGAAAGATTTTAAACTGGGCCGAACTCCTACGATATTCATATTATTAATAGAGAACATTTGTTTATCTAAAGATGGAACTAAATCTTGATCCAATGTCTTCAAAATGAAAGGAACTGAAGAGAAAAGTGGTTCCATCTTTGTCTATTTGTGCTGAAAAAAAGTCTTTCTACTGACATTTTCTTTCAGAAGCTGGGCCGTGATCCCTCCGATGAAGACTGCTTCTTCGACCTCCTCAGCAAGTTCCAGAGCAGCCGCATGGATGACCAGCGCTGCCATCTTGATGAGCCACAGAACGGAGACAACGGAGAAGGGGCTGCGAACTCTGTGCCATCCCTGAACGAGATGATAGGTTGGTGGAGAAAAATAAATTCTAAAACACACTTTACTCAAACTCAACATAAAGAGAATCAGTGTCTTCTCATCCACGGAGTCACATTCCTGATAGGAATTGGTGTAAATCACCTCCTTACTGTATCCCATGTTTTCTTACTGGTATATGTCCGTCTTCACTGGCCTCAGTCTGGTTGAGCGGAGCCTTGCTCGCTTTTTTTTTTTTTTTTTACAAATTTCTCCTTTGAAGAACCCCTTAACATGAGAACATCAGACACACTTGGACTGACTGGGATCTTCTCTCTTCTCCTAGATCCTTCAATTACCACTTCCCCCCAAACCGAGGAGCTGTTTGATTTGATTGCCAGCTCTCAGAGCCGCCGTCTTGACGATCAGCGGGTCAATGTTGGTAACCTTCCAGGCCTGAGGATCACCCACAACAATCTGGGACACCTGGTGGGTGAGGGAGATCATCAAGAACCCAGTGATGACTTCTTCAACATGCTTATTAAGTGCCAGGTAAAGCCACGTTTTACATATGACAAGAACGCTCAGATTCTGAGATATTAGTCTGATGGACTTTGGGGATTGTTGTATAGGGAATACAGCAAATATCAAACATGGATTCAGTGGTGTTTTGTCTGAATTCATGTATCTTTTTGATTGTAGTCCTCCAGGATTGATGATCAGCGGTGCTCCCCACCAGAGGCAGGCCCCCACGCCCCCACAGTGCCTGACGAGGACTTCTTCAGCCTGATCCAGAGGGTGCAGGCCAAGCGTATGGATGAGCAGCGCGTCCAGCTGCCCACAGACGACCAGGACGACCCTGAATCCCCTGATTCAGAGCCGCCTGGTGGGTTCTCCAGCTAGGACTTGGTGGAGAATGCCGCACAACTTCATGTCAAAGAAAACAAAATGGAAGAAGTGAAAGTAGCGTGCGAGCCAACATTTAAAGACAGCACTGAAGGGTGAACTAACAAGATTTTTAATAACAAGACAAATTTCATGTGCAATAGGTGGTGCCCTGTCAAATGTTGCTCGATGTATTGTGTTCTAAATGTGTGTAAATATAGCAGGAAAACAAGCAGAATTGAAGCTCGGTGGTGAGGGAGAAGAAGAAAATAGGTTTTGGGGAACAGGATGACGACAAACACGAAATATGTACTCAATCTAATGCCTTAATCAGCATTTTTTTAGACTCAAGATTGTATTTCCTGGTGTCTGACGTGTTTTGTAGAAGCACAAAGCACGTAACATGGACGACCTACAGCATGAGTCGTGGACATCACAAAGATTTGATGATAAAAACAGAGTTGAATTTACAGATTTGCACTGAAATCTGAACCAGTTTCACAAAAACATGAACGATAATGTCTAAACCAGCTGTTTTCAGGTCGGTAATGATCAACGCTGCCGTTATCGTTACATTTTTGTGGTTCTCACCGCTCATGGAGAAACAATGTTATTTGTGCAGTAACAGTATTCGGGATGTCCATCCAGTGTTAAACAAACTGCTTTTGTCAGTTTAAACTTTTCCACTGATTCATTTTTTCTGACTCAGACAAAATAATATGAATAATTTAAATTGACAAATGTGCATTTATAAAAAAACAATGCATCTCTATGCAGTAACCATGGCTACTGCGCAAATAGCTGCCTCTTTTATAGGTTGGAAGATTCGCGTGGGGTGATTATTCAAGCTCCAATTAGTGTTTTCTGCTTAGCTTTAGAAGTAATGCTGTCCGCTGGCCATAATGTTCTCAACATCTGATAACAGACTACTGCTTACTGCCATTATTTTTATTATTATTATAATTATTTTGTCTTAACATAGAAATAGAAGCCGATGGATGAGATGGATGTGTCATATTTCAAGGAGTCTAAACTAAGATGTGCTGCCTCCCTGTGGTCAAAACTTTGTATTACCTCTGTGAAATACAAAGTAAAGTCTGTTCCCACTCGTGAATATTTGCAGGTTTGTAGACTCTGACGACTTCCTTCTCAAAGGGAAAGTTTTGTCAACTTTAAAGCATAAGTGGGGAGATTTTTGCTAATCATTTCCGTTGGTGCGTGATCAAAATCAGGTAGAGCCCACTGTACATTTTGATCCATTTGATGCTATGAAAGGTCCAAGTTTGAAACATTTTGCTGTACAGAGCATCTGTTTTAATGGTACTGTACAAAAACAATTTGATCTAACCTATGGGCTTGCTAGTTCATACCTCATTTTTGTACCTCAAAGCTTCTGCACCTTCGAGATTTTCTGAACCACGATGGATCATGTACCAAGTTCACAGCAGTTATGTTTGATTCATCTATCTTTGATAAAAACAACACATTTGGGAGATAAAGTTAATACTGTCTTTTCCTGTTTTTTGTGAATTAACATTTTTAGAAAGAACCTGGTACGCTTCTATTCGTCTCTGCCATAATTTGTACATATAAATATATTTTGTATTTATGTTCCATTTGAGGACATGAATATGTCCGCTCATGCTTTTAATAAAATGTTTCAGATGTTTTCTCTGGGCTCTATTTTTGTTTCAGTTTCAGTTAGAATACTGTAACATTTGCTAAGTTTGCACGCACCAGTTCCTCTTCAACTGTGGAAAGTTACATGAGTCACACTGACCTCTATAGAACGTAGAGGGCGTCACATTCAGTAAACTGGAAAATGAGTACTAGACCCACTGAGAGCAAAACAATCGATGGATTGGATTTCCCAAGCTCTAATCTTTGGTGGAACAAAGCACAAAGGGCTGACCAAACCTGTTGGTTAACTCCCAGTTTGGTTTGCATAACCCTGATTCAGTACGGATATTTATTCAAAGCACACACAGATATTTATTCAACACTTTCCAGGCATACCTCTCAATTCTCTCACAGGAATGATGGTAAACTGTTCAATTCAAGTTGTACAAATTCACAATATTATGAACATACAGCCATGCCACAAGGTTTACATTTACATTTTACATACATACACTGATGGTGGTGGTTGTGATGCAAGGTGCCAACCAGCACATCAGGAGCAGTTTGGGGTTCAGTATCTTGCCCAAGGACACTTTGACATGCAGGGGTATTAAACCAGATTAAACCAAATCCGATAGCGAGGCGCTGGCTCTACCCCTGAGCCACTGCCGCCTGAAATGATATGATAAAAATGATTTCTATACATTATTTAAAGGTGCTTCAGAAGATACAAAAATGATATTGGTTGAGAAATAAAACAAAAATAAAATGCAATAAAAAAATATTTCAGAGCAATAAAATAAGAATATTTCCTCTCTCCGATATTCACAAAACACATTTATTTCATTAAGTTTGCAACGAAGTCGTCTGAGCTAATGACTCAACAGATGGGCATTCTGCCCCCGCCCTTCCCTCCATTCCCTCTGCCTCTAATTTCACCCATGCCTCCTCATGTCCATCATCCCTCTCTCCCTCCCTCCCTCCCCTTGCCTACTCTTCCTCCTTCTTACCCACAATGCAACGCAGGCTGAGCAGGCTCAGCTGAGCTATAAAAAGGCATGGCATGGGGGAGGGAGGGCTGCCGTGCAGTAGGAACTGTGCAGACACACACACACGGGGATCCAGGGACAGCAGCCCCCTTGCACTGGGATCTAGAGCCACAGCGCGAAAGAGAGGTCAGTACAGAGGACAAAGGCTCCATAGAGGAAGTGACAGGGACTGGGGCTGACTATGTCAGAGGGAACCGACGAAGAAAGAGATGTCAGAGAGGGAGAATGTTGGCAGGAGCAGTGGGCAGGGCTGTTTGATGGGATGGAGGGTGAGAGTAACAGAGAGTGTAGTGGGGAACTGTCACTTTGGTTAGTCACACTGTTGAAAATGGTTGACACTGTCAGAAGATCAGGCATTTCTGCATAGTGCAAAGGCACGTAGCTCTCATGTGTCATGTGTTTGCTAGAAGATATGTACTGCCATTCTTGTTTCCTTCTCCATGCATTTGCTCTGACATTTCATTGCAGGTGGTTTGCATTCACACCGATAACATGTTCAACATTATCCTCCACCTACACCCCTTCAAGGCCATTTTCATACAAGCTGCTCGAGCCTTTTAATTCCCTTGCCATGCTTCCAGCCCCAGTAATGGTCATTAACATCTGATTAGGGGTTGAGTACTATTGATTCCTGTGAGTAGATGCTGCACATTGAAGTGAGCCTAGAGCTTTACAATTTGGAACACAAACATGTCCACATCAGCCACCGACAACACCGAATTTATCTTGCTCCATCCTTTCACAAACATCATGGAATATCTCCCACTGCACTGACGTCAAAGGGTCCCCTATTCTCCCTTAAAGGGACAGTGCGCCCAATTAATTTGCGGTGCACCTTGGTTACCAACGGCACACAAGGAGAATGCTCTAACAGATCATGTGCTCGGTACTTTGTTTTCAGTCCTCTTGCTTCGAGGGGCACTCGGTGCGCCCATGTGCGTTTTGAGAATGGTTGACACGCTATCCCTTAACAGCTGCAGACAGGCTGAGTCTTTTTTTAGATGTTGAGAAAAAGAGTAATAATAAGACATGAGGGCTGGACAGATGAGGTGGACTCAGATTCTGGTGGGGAGGGGGGTGAGCCTGTTACCTCCATATTTCAATTCATGGATACAATTACAAAGAATCAAATGTCAAAATGTGTCCCCGTGTATTAGGTTCTTGTACTCGCACACTCAGCATTAACAGTGCACCCAGTCACATGGTCCTGCATTATTTATGTTGTTGAGATTCATCCATTTCAAGGGGGAAACAATCCAATCTTCGTGCAACATTCACAGGACTTTGTCCACACATGAAGTTCAAACATCTTGCCACATTTCCAGCACTGATACAGCCTCTGTTGGGAAATGTAACAGCGTAATCACACTGTAGTAAAGCCATGTGCGATGTGTTCCATAACTACATGCAGTATAGAGTACAATTCCCAAGTAATGTGGTTTGCACCGTATTAGAACCAAGACTCGCCTGACATGCCAAAGAAGCAGGGGACCCAGACTGTCGATGGCACCATAATAGGCCAGACAGGGATTCCCAAACAGGCTCTGTGCTGACTCAGATGCCAGCCTCCAAGTGACATTTACAAAGAGCACAGGGTTAATGTCCACTGACATAAAAACTGGACACCTGAGAAGCAGCACCACCAGTACTGAGGGGTGTCGCATGTGAGAACCAGAGAACAAGCTAGCAGCGTATGCAGCCTCGGTATGCACTGAACCAGGAAACATGTGTTAGCCCTGGAAATATACAAATCTGTCATCTGGACCATGCATGGATTCTATAGGTTTTCTCTTTTAGCCTCAGTGAAACTACTCGTACAACCTTTCTAATGCCTTTCATTCCTTAATGTGTATTTATCAGTTTGGTATTCTAGAGTTTGAATAGGAGGCGTGTGCCAGTGAGCAAACAGCCACGTTGTCACAAGGTCAAATTCAAGTCAAGTCAAGTCAAGTCAAGTCGGAGTTCAAGTTAAATTGAATCCAGTGTCTGTCACGCCCCTGTGTTTATATTTTGTCAGCAGGAAAAAAATATGTTGCAGACATTCAAATAAATCTCATATTTATCTATTTTATTTTTTTATTTCATTTTTATTTTATTTTATTTTTATTTTCATCGGAAGAGAAAGATCTTCATTCACAGAAAATAATCAAACTCTACTTATTTCATGACTGAATAAACAAACTGACCTTAAAACAACTTCATACGGTTTTACTTTGTTTATATGTGGCGGACCCTGCCACCTTTCTACGTCCAAACAGTGTTCTGGGGACATTAGTTTCCTCTGAGAACAGAATTATTATTATTTTCCTTAACTGAATAAACAAGCTGAGTTTGTATTATTACCTCATTAATATTCTAAATATAAAAAAATCTGAGTTTGAATTTTTTCCCCAAATCTATGCAGTGCCCCTTTAAAATAGTCAGTACTGGCCCCATGAAAACATCTGTAATTATAATGTTCCTCTCTCCCTGGCGACCACACCAAACTCAAACCTCACCAGGTAACCTAAGACATCAGCCCTTTGCCGCTTGTCACAAATCTGTCTTCTCAAAACTCATACCAGCAACCTCTCGGATTGCTTAATTGCACATAGTGCGAATGTGTGTGTTGGGAAGGCGAACATCACTGTTATACAGTAGTTAGTATAATCAGTATACAGTCCGCAAACTGTGCATTCTGACTCTTAATGAAAAGTCAGTGTGAGGTAGCTGTCTTGATGTGAACTATATTTTAAATTAAATGCGAAATAGAGAGCAGAAGTTCAGTCCATCTTCAGATTCAGCCTAAAGAGAACTTCTCTATAGTCAGAGCAGATGTTAAACTATTTCCCATTTAATTAAAAAAAAAAAAAAATATGTATATCCTCAGAAATATAATGGTGCAGAGGTACAAACGTACAATAAGAGCGCACACAGCTAAAATCATCGCAGAAATCCAGGAGGTAGCAATGAAATGAACAATGTTAGAAAAGGTAAAGCTGAGGGAATTGAGAACCTGTCGAGACAAGCTATTTAAAGAAAGAACACACCCATTTTCACATGACACGGGCAGGCAGCTACTTGTTGATATCTATTTACACATGCCGGCACCGCTGACTCCCCCGAGCTCCTTCCTCATTCTTCTGACTTTAACTCTGCTAAAACAGAAGTGTAAACAGGAAACCATACTGCGGTTGGCTTCTTCAGATACATTCAGTACACGGAATACACAACTAATCGGCATTTCCTGGCCGAGGACTCCAATTGTTGTGGTCTCTTTCTAAAATGGCAGCATTAAATAAGGTTTTCTACTGTCCACTGCAAGAACTGGATTGCTGCTAACGGGTGCAGCCACAGACTGTTGTACATTTTATCAGGGGTGACACGTACTACAAAAGCTATGTAGTGTTAACATGCCACATTTAAGTGTGGCTCACTGTAAAGTCACTATTGATCAAAATATAAAAAAAAATGCATTCTTTAATATCTACATGACAATAACACTACCAGAAATTGTAATACCAGTTGCTCCTTCTAAAGATCTTTTTTTTTGTTGTTGTTTGAGTTGGAGATGAGGTGAAAAACTTCACAGCACGAGTTCTAAAGTCAAGAATTAAAGGTTAGACAGTCAACAGAGAGCGGTGGGTTTCTTGGTAACAGCAGAAGGTGTTATTGTGTTTCAAGGACTTCACTGTAAAAATGGAGAATGTTTCAAATACAGCGGTCGTGATCATCTGAATGGATCTGCAGCACTTTCTTGTGGAAATAGCCGTATGACGTTCATCATTATGCTGCTTCAACCATAAAAGTAGAGTTACTTTTATGGTTGAAGCAGCATAATAGTGCTAATCCGGACTCTCTTTTGGGATTTACATGGGAAGGAGAGTCCAAAGTTAATAATAATAATAATAATAATTTATAATTTATCAAATGAATAAAACCATGATCAGCAAGTGACTATGTGATGATAAGACGAACCCTTGTTTTGTTACACAAATCATCCACTTTTCAATAGAGTCTAACTCTATTAGACTCTATCTGCTGTAAATGAACTTTTTCGTCCTTTTCTGTCTTTCAGTTGAAGGAAAAACCCTCATCTAACCCAACACAATGGCAGGTAAATAATATAACATTCAAGAATGTTGATGATTAATGATGTGGGAAATGTTAATTTATACTTTTATCATTAATCTTGTGGAGACAAAAAAATACAAAACAAGCCTGAGCAGACTTGTGTTTTCTCAGACTCTACCGCCCTCTTTTGGTTGTTTTTGAGAATACATTGTTGTTTTACATTTAACATTGCTTATAAACAAAGATACTGCACTTAGGCATGATGTTCTATTTTTTTTTTTAACAGAAGAATAGGTTGCTATGATGATACCAAAACAACACAGTATGAAAATACAATTTCCTCATTAAATAGTTGCACCCATCAAGGCAAGATCTTCGCTTGTGTTTTATTTTCATTTTTTGCTCTCTTGTTAGATTATTAACTCAGACTTCAGCTGGAGTTCCCTGTGAACGGTTATGCCAGGCTATATAATGTTATTGTGTGACAAGAGCTGCCATGGCAACACTGTTTAAGTAATTGCACAAAACAGTCAAAGCACTAAAGCTACCCAGGCGACACTGTGCCCTGCAACTGAAAAATGAACAATACCTGTAGCTCCGAATGCCTTCCCTCTACATGTGACTGCAGAGATGGTTTGTCACAAACATATTTTACTCGTGTATTTTTTACTTTTTTGTTTTATTTGGTTAGAACAATGCTTGGCTTTGTCACCTCTATGGACTCGTAACCTCTTTTTGTTCCTTCTCATTTCAGACAAAATTAAAGACGCTAAGATCATCTTTGTCGTGGGTGAGTACACTCCTGTCAAATTTGTCTCATTGTACACTAAGTACATTTACTGTACTGTACTTAGGTACAACTTAAGGTACTTGTACTTTACTTGAGTACTACCATTTTCCTGTTTCTTTATATGTCCACTCCACTGCATTGTGGAAGCAAATGTGGCACTTTCACTCGACTTGGTTCATTTGATAACTCGAGTTACTAGTTACATATCAGATTGCATGTTGCATCACAGCCAAAGCAGGCTTTTTAAATGCTGAATATCAAAAAACATTGTTTAAATTGGCTGACCTTACTTGTACTTTTTTTCAGAAAGTAATATCCTCACACAGTATTTTTTATTTTTGCTCAGGTATGACTTTGGGGTACTTTTCCCAACACTCTTAACAGTCATTCCCTCGCATGCGTTTTGTCTCTCTTTTCTTTTGTTCAGGTGGGCCCGGCTCTGGAAAGGGCACCCAGTGTGAGAAGGTAGTCGCCAAGTATGGCTACACCCACCTGTCGTCCGGGGACCTGCTCCGTGCTGAGGTGTCCTCCGGCTCTGAGAGGGGCAAGCAGCTCCAGGCCATCATGCAGAAGGGAGAGCTCGTTCCCCTGGTAAGAGCCTGGGACCTGTGATTTAATTCAAAAAACTTATTGCTTTTAATCATTTGCAACTCGTATCAATAAGCAAGGATCACTGTCTTTGTGTACATGCGCAATACTAAGCAACACATGTGCTAAGATAAGAAGGAAATAATATGGTTCTGGATGATGTAGCTTGTGGTTCTGTTTTGCATTGAATTGCATTATTCGGAGAGGTGGTTTTGTCATCAAGCCTACCCCTCATTGGTGTAAAAAGGGGAGGACAAAATAACAGGAACACCTGTCAGTATAATAAACTGTCAACTGAGTGTATTTTCCACCAGAAGTGCCGTATCATTGTCAAGGTTGGTCATAATGTCTTTGGGTCTGCCTCCAGGACACAGTCTTAGACATGATTAAGGACGCCATGATCGCCAAGGCTGATGTGTCCAAGGGCTACCTTATTGATGGCTACCCCCGTGAGGTGAAGCAGGGCGAGGAGTTCGAGAAGAAGGTAGGACAGAGCGCGAGAATGTTGGTCTATAACTCATCCCCCACGCAGCAGCAATCGAACGACCCTTTCTTTTACGAGCTAAGAACTGTCTCCATCTCCAGATCGGCAAACCCTGCCTGCTGCTGTACGTCGACGCAAAATCCGAGACCATGGTCAAGAGGCTCCTGAAGCGCGGCGAGACCAGCGGCCGCTCTGATGACAACGAGGAGACCATCAAGAAGCGCCTGGACTTGTATTACAAAGCGACCGAGCCAGTCATCGCCTTCTACGAGGGCCGCGGCATCGTCAGGAAGGTACGTATGACAGCTGCGATTGGGAAAATCAAACACACGTGCTGTGGTATATACTGTACATAACTTGTGGTCATCTTGCTTTCCCCAGGTCGACTCTGAGCTGCCAGTGGACGAGGTCTTCGGCCAAGTCTCCAAGGCTATTGATGCACTGAAGTAAAGCAACGTGACTAGATGAGCTGTGTCTGGTTGTTGTTTTTGTTTGTATTTATTTTTATTTTTTTTTTTCATTTTCTCAGAATCATTTTCACGAGGACTAAAACATGAACAGCAACAACATAACAAACACCCATCCCACTCATTTTGGTTTGAAATACCGAAGGCCGTTTAGGTTCAACGATGCCTTAACTCTACTCCTACTCCAGCAATATTAATCCACAGCTCGAAGCTAGCGCACAACGACGGTTTCTGCTTGAAGCAGCATCTCGAAAAATCCAGTGCGTCTCTCCGTACGAGCATATGCATCCAACTGACATCGCACTTGGTACTGTCAACCATCTCTGAACCTTTAAGGCACCATGCTCACCCTGGGGCGAACCTGCACTTTATTTTATTTCGCCCCCCCCGTTAACCCTGTCATATCGAGTCCAGAGTTCATGGGTTAAACAATAGAATCCCTAAACGAGATCACTCACTGTGGACAGACTTTTTTAACATGCTTTTCTCAGTCACCATGCACTTCATACATTTACGACTATATTTAAAGCACAGAAATGTTCTATTTTTTTCATCAAGGTTTACATATATGTAACATGGTTGTCTATAAAGTGGTATATGTGACAGAAAGAAAATTAAAGTATAAGGGGAAATGTGATTTTTACTTTACTCTGCAGGACATTAAAGGGGCTCTGTGGGGCCGGTCGTTGGTCCTGCGCCGAGATGAGGCCCTCGAGACGGTTCAATTTTCACGTCACGTTACAGTCCGCTCACATATGGCCGATAAAAAAGTGATTCATACTTATAGATTGTTACATGGGGCCACTTTAGGAATCATTTCTCGTTGACAACCGCGGCCT
>OMLP01003906.1:18173-32656 GCA_900302685.1 Spondyliosoma cantharus | reverse complement strand
TAAAAAAAAAAAAAAGACCTCAGTGGGGAAATTTGGAAGCCGAAATATCACAGAAAAAGTGTTTGTGGAAGTTTGAGAAATCGGGACAAAGAGCTATATTAAGACCCTGCTCTCTCGCTGACTGTTGTCTTTACCTGCAGGGGCACATGGTAGCCTTTAACCATAATTCCTCACATGAAATAACACATTAAACATTTCTCGTTCAATATCGTCTGAACTGAGAATCAGCACCAACAACTCTGAACCAATTTTCGTGCACCGACCTCCTAATTTTGGAAAACCAGAAGTGGACAGGAAACGAACATCGAATTGCCTTTTCTTTTCCGACTTTCTTGAAATTCTGCTCAAATGTGTGCTACATTTCAGTGGATATTTGTCGACCTCCTCATACAGTCTCACTGTCGGTGGCCTTAACTGGGACACTTGAATTAGAACGGAGCCAGCCTAAAGATTATGACAAGTCAAAGTGACTTCTCAGGTAACACCTTCTTCGTTCGCTAGAAGAGTGTCTGCAATCACACCCTCGTTCGCTCGTTTTTTTCCGTCGTTCTATAATGAGTGATAAATCACCACTTCAGACACTTTATGAATCATTGCTGTTTCACGCCATCGCTGGTGGCGACGCGTTAGGAGTACGCGAGGGGAGATTTGGAAAGGCAGCCTCGGTAATTTCACGTAATTCCCTCCGCGGCTCCACCCAACTTCAGCCCCGGAAGAGGTCTAATCTGAATGAGTGAAAACTCCTGCGAAGAGGCCCCTCAGATAAAAGCCATTTCTATCAGCCCATAATAGCTTAATTGTTGCAGACCACAATACGCCGTTATTAAGTGAAATCCCGACTGAACACGCACTGATTCACTATAACAAAACAAAAAATCCGGCCTCTTTCCA
This sequence comes from Spondyliosoma cantharus, assembly GCA_900302685.1. Taxonomy (NCBI): domain Eukaryota; kingdom Metazoa; phylum Chordata; class Actinopteri; order Spariformes; family Sparidae; genus Spondyliosoma; species Spondyliosoma cantharus. The sequence goes on along the minus strand of OMLP01003906.1, from coordinate 31,765 downwards.
CTGGCATTACAATGTGTAGTGGCAACTTTCACTCACTTTGGTTTTTCCAGCAGATACGGTGTTATGTTAGAGACGCACCAATTAACTGTGCAAAAAAATAAGCGAGGGTAATGATAATTAAGTGGTTTAAAGAGCTGAGTTGTTTCCGCGGTGCAAACTCAGGCACATTTCAGACATCGCAGGTTTGCGTGCGGACAGAAAACAGGTGCTGAAGTATCAATTTAAAAGTCAGGCTTTCTTCTCCCGACGTTTCCGGGGGAAATTAATCTCTTTATTTACATATTATACTGGCAGTAGACACGTTTTTTTGTTAATGTAATCGTTTGGAAGTAAATGGTTATTGCACAATGTAATGGCGACGAAAAAAATGACACCATCAGCATTTAGATTGGTTTCCTATAAACACTGCTTTCAGTGTACAATTTTGTCTGCCACCGGGTACGAAATCTCCTGGGAAAATTAAGGCTGACTAGTGATCCAGTCAGGCTGGGAGCCTGGCACCATTTCTATCTGCTCTCACATCTCCATTATAGACTAAACAAATGGATTTACTTGTGTTTTACGCTGTGTTGTTAGCAGGAAAACAATAATGATCCAGTTGTCTTTGCCACAGCAGCGCCAACGTAATTACACTTGAAAATGCAAAAGGGGAGGGCGAAAAATGGTCTTTCTTCTATTTTTAATAACCAAAGAACGGAACCGCAACAGAAAACAGGTGAACAATTTAAAAACAGACCTACTAGAGACTTGAAATTGTGCATTATACAATGCATCCGTTGTGTAAGTAGACCATAAAATGCAGCATTGACCTTTAACTCATAATAGGGTAACAATTTCCTTATTGGCACCATAATTACGCTGAGTCTGCCTCCCAGCGGCACACGAAAGCTCAGTAGTAGCTGAGTGGGATTTATGTCGACGAATTGTCACAAAATGATTTTTCTTTTCACAGTTGAAGCATCATGAAACCATGGCAACAGCTCAGGGCAATTTGGATCCCGAGCTGTTGGAGGAAAAAGAGGAAATACATCAGAGTGAACATCTGAACCCTCTTCTCAGGTTGAAACACGAGAGGCGACAATAATTACGCTCATCGAGGTCACCGCTCTCCTCGATATCGGCGCCGCTGTGAGTTAATCTGCAAACACAACGGAGACGGACACGTGTTGCACTGCACTCGGTGGCAGACACACCACGTGTGCCCGCGCAGGTGGAGAACATGCACACGCAGTTACGTATGCTGTAATGGGTCGAGTTTTGCAATATTATTCTATTCACTGGCACATTCAAACAGAAGGTGACACATCACAGACAGACATGACACATCGCAATTATACTGTAACAGATAATAATGATTCAGAAACGGCCGAGAACAAGAAAGGAAGACAACAAATCCAACAAAAAAAAAGGAGGTGTTGTTTCCCTTGACGTTTCCTGTTCACGTTTCCCTCCGACTTTCCATCATCTCACCGAGCCGATGAGTCGAAGAGAATCAGACAGAACGTTGGTGGCCACAATGTTAGGATATTACTAACAGGCTACAGGTCGCCGTTGTTCTGCTGCAGTCCCATGCCAAATTAAACTGTTATGACTCATGAGGTGCTTCCACAAAAACTCATGTCCCTTGTGGTGAGACCCAACCCTTTGTCCAAGAAAATCCTTATGTTTGTCCACTTTGGAAAGTACAACTACAATTTGCCACAAAAGAATGTAGCCAGAGAAAAAAAGTGATGTCTCTGTGTCGGCCATGGAAATGCCACGGCCATGTTCAGCGACATGTTTTTACACTTTGGTTTTTGCACAGATGAGCACAAACAAATGACATACAGCGTGGTATTAAGTGAGCTTTTGAGGCAGCGATAAGTGAATATATTTTATTTTAATCTTTGAACAGAGCCAGGCTAGTTGAGTTCTTTTGTCTCCCAGCGCCTAACTAGCTCACAAACTAGCTAACATTAAAGCTAAGGTAAACCGCCTCCTGACTTTGGGTTAGCTAACTTTATATTTGACGAGTAGATATTAGAGCGATATTAATCTTCTCATTTACAGTTAAAGTTGGCAACTCTTGGTTGGAAAGGTTAAAAAGTGTTTTCCCCAAAACGTCCAGCATTTTTTTTTTGAAGAAAACTTAAAGCAGAATGCATTATTAGCTAGCTTTGTGTCTAAGAAGTATATAGAGTGGTGTAGCGATGACGTATTTGTGTAGACCAACCCCAATAAGCTACTCCTACACAATAACACGTGTACACGTTTTCTATAAAGGGATGAATGTGCTTTAAAAAAGTGATACATTTTAATAATTTTGTTAATGTTTCGACAGAGTTGTGTGAGTTGTCTTTTTTAATTCCCCGTGCTTCTAGCTAGCTCAAAAGCTAGCTAACATTAAAGCTATCGTCAACTGCCTTCTGACTGTGGGTAAGCTAGCTTTTTATTTAGCTAACGGACAGATATAGGATTGATCCTCTCATTTAGAGTTGACATTTGGCAACTCTTATCATAAAGCCAGAAAGTGTATTTTGCTAAATGTTTTATTAGCTACTTTGTGTGTTCTCCCAACAGGATGTAAAGAGCGTTAGCCATTTAGGAGTTCAGCATTTTTGCTCTTAAGGCTAACTCACCTGCTCAGTGAGTAAGACAGTAAGGCAGAGGTAGGCTGTAAAAATAGAAAGCCAAGCTGTCACGTAAAAATATCTCGAAAGTCTGATGAAAATAGCCTTTTGTCTAATTCTGGCATTTGTAATCATGCATTCCCACTTATTTTATTAGTTTGCACTATCCCTTCCTCAAGAAACTACATGAAACCAATAGATAACGACTAAGGTTACAGCTAAACAGTTATGTGATTTAATATAAAACCTCAGATTTTAAAACTCAGTATTAATATGTTCTGTGCTGACCAGATGAGACAATGCTTCGGACAAGGGGAAAAAAAGGAGAGAGAGAGAAAAAAAGGCCGGTGGTGGTGGGAGGGCTACAAAAGTAACTCCGCACCGCCCAGCCGAGCACAAAAACTTTGGGAAAGTCCTGACATCGTTCACGTTACATCGCTGAGCGCAGCCACATGCTCTCCCGTGGATTATAAAGTCTACATCACCGGAGAGAAAGCCACCCTGTCTGAAAAAAAAAGAAAAAAGGTAACGTTCTGCGATGTACAACTTTGTTTTCACTTTCGCCTCGCCTCATAAATGTTCGGGTCTGTTTTATTTCCCTGATAGTCCAACCGGAGGGCTGTAATTTAGCCACAACTTAATGTTTTAATCCTCGACAAGTCAGTTTTATGTCTGTTTTGAATCGACTAAGCTAATGCTAAAGTTAAATTACAGTAAATGGTGCCAAATATTGCGGGGGGTAGTCTTTGAACGCCTCATTAATCCCATTATCATGCGTTTATTAATGTTTATTAGTAGACTTGGATGCTTGTTTAACAGATTAGGCCTGTCTTATTTATTTCCACGTACAGATTTATTAATTCTGTTTCGAGTTCCCATCTTACAGTAAGAAGTCTGTGGGGTGGGGGGAAGAGAGAGAGAGAGAATAACGTGACTTTTTCTGTTTTCCTTTGGAGGTGCATAAACAGTTTACACAGGCTCTTCCTCTCCCCTCTATATGAATCATATAACAAGAGCAGCCTCCTTCTTATCTGATCTCGACATTGTGGTATTATTTAAAGAAAGCGATGCCGTCGTTGCTTCCTGAAACAGTCGAGGCCAGAAGTGAGTGACCACCAGATAACCCTTTGGGTTCAGACCCCTCATTGTGCACCAGGAAGACCAGGCAGAAAATATTGTGGGATTGTCTCAGGAGGACAATTCTGTCACCCCGCTTTGAAGGAATTTAAAACATTTGAGCAACACGTCCCATGTGTTCTCTATTACTTTGTTTCTTCATCTTCTAATCAAATACCAGCGCCAGAGAATACATGTGTGTTGTAACCTTTCCATGACACAGGAGGTAGTTTTGCAAGAACACACTCTTGAGTATGAGCTTGGCGGCCGATCACATCCTTATCAGCCATCACTGATTCCTGCCCCTCTGTTTCTTCATCACCTTTTCGACCTTTTAAAGACTGGAATTGTCTGCTCCTCCGCTGTCACAGTCATTGCTGCCCTGCCACCAGACGAGGACACTTCAACCTTCAGCACTTCACACCCCAGAGACCAAAGACTCAGCTTCTTCCAACACCTCAGACTCAAACTTTACAGAGATGGAGGGTCACATGGCGCGGCTTGCCCTGCTTCTGTGCATCACTGCTGCAGTCTCTGGTAAGTCTACCCGCTGATACGTAGTGTTTTTTCAAAATTTAAACATCTGGTATTTGCTGGATTTGATGCCAAAACATGCTTTCATTGAAGTGTATGATCTAAGACAGCAGAACATAGGTCATTAGATGTAGTGAGCCCCCGGGGCATATTTCTGTCAATGTAAAGTTCAAAGGCAGATGTTTATCTTGTCCTGTCCAGTGTTTTGAGATCATTTTATCCTCAAGACATAAAATAATATTATATGCGCTGGTGTTTTTCCCCTTGCACACTAAATCAGGATTTTACAACCAGTCTGTAGAGAGAGGTTATGTGCACATCTCTTTGGCTCGAAAACTAGTTTGTCCTTACGGTAACTCAACGATTATACATCACGTGATACCTTAACAGTAGAGAGGGGAAATAAATATCATAACAAAAGAGCTGAATCCAAAAACGTATATAGCTCCAAATGGCATTCAGATGAAAACCACTGAGTCGTTTTGGCACGTATTTGTTCGTGTAGCTCTTCAGATTCCAGCGATATAGAATAATTTATTGGAAGACAGTCCATGCTAAAGAAATGAGAAAAACATGTGGGGGCACTCACTGATTTATATGTGATCTTCCTCTGTCTGCCCCCTCTGACGCTGTTTCCACCAACTGCCTGTGGCTGCCCAAAGCAAACTCAAACCTGTAATCCATACAAGGTGCCAAAGCGAGCTGAGACCCCCCCTATGCCCTCAGGCAGTAATCCAGCCTCACACTCTTACCAATGCTGCTGCTTCGGGGTGTTTGCTTCTCACTTCCCTGCAGCAATCTGGCCTTTGCGGTGGCCTCGTGGTTTTCAAGTAATGAAACAATGCTATATTATTTATTCTTCTGTGCAGATATCTTCAAAAGTAATATTGCAAATCTACTGATAAGGTTTAAAAAATATCTGTATCAAAAGTGCGAAATCTTTTAGTTTTTTTTTTCAGGAGGAAGATTTAGTTTGACATCTGTTGGAGATTTACTGAACTTTTTCAACCCTAATGTGGCAGTTATACTCCGCAGCTAAAGACAAACTGCACCCACTAAATTATAACATGAAAACTCTGTTACAAGAACATTTTGATTGCTGAGTTCATATGTGCAAGTGCAGCTTATCCTCAGATTCTAAATGCCATACCGGAAAGCAGAATGCACCCCGCTGTTGTGTAACACAGATTTGACATCAACTGTCAGCAAAATGGAGTTGTCTGCATTCATTTTTCAATGCTGCGCTTGAAGGTAAAATAACAAATAACAAATAACCTTTTGCTAAATCCGTGTGTCTAGAAACATACATCAGAAAAGCAAGTTGGCATTTCCAACTTGCTTTTTAAATACGGCAACATGGCCCTGGCAAGCATACATCACCGTTAAAAGAGTATGTGCCGGAAAAACAAGCCCAGTCGCTGAATCTGGCTTCTGTGCTGACCTGCTATATGACAAATCACAGTATTGCCACAAGTGCTAAACACCCTCTCAGCAGGGGTGCTGGTGGCAGGAATACAGGGGTATTTTTTGGCCAACTGGCAGACTGTAGAGTTGACCTCACGCAGCTTCCACCGCAGGGGACCGGTCTCGCTGTCTGCTGGTGGAGTCTGTAAGGAGCTGTTTAGCTCGGCTTTAATTGCCCCTGTGACACATAGTCCTAAATCCCCTATCATTTATTTTCTGTCTTGAAAGAGGTTGCAAAGATTTTCTCCTCTACTTATTTGTGCATCTGCTACTGCAGCTTTATGTATAGACCCAGAGGGAGCTGTGACACTGTTCTCAGACAGCAGGGTTACTCTGACCCTGTGTTCCGAATGTTGAAGCATTAATCAAAACATTGGCGTGACATGTATGAGTTCCTCTATCTCAGCCGTTGTGTATTCATCATAATGCAGTCCAGTATTGTCATATTAATTTGTCATTTTCTCTCATGCTGTCTCGTGGGTTTAGTCCTGCACAAACACTAGGTGTGACACACTGAGGCCATCAGCACATATAGGAAATCAAATTAGCACATTCCCAGACTAAATAAGGAGCTGTGAAATACTACAGCCCCCATGTATTATTATATTCAGTGTGATTCGAGGTCTGTTTGTTTAAAAGGGTCTTCGTCCGGATGTGTGCGGCTGTGGGAGCAGAAATGATGTGAAAGTTCTCCGAAAGAAGAAGTAAACACAGAAAAAGTAAAAGTAAATTGCCTGAGGCTTGTGTCGAATCCCATGACACACTTGGCGAGTTGCAGACATGGTATATTGTGTATTAACCGAGCTCAGTTTTGCTTTAGCTTTACTGAAACTTTTTATATGTTTGACCTTCCATCACCCCCTTCATGTCAGGCTTTGAAATCCTTTGGTGATGTCTAAAGCATGATTTGAATATAATTTTAACATTCATTAAAGCCAGAGGATGATTGTTAAGTCAAAGTCTGGAGTTCATCTGCTTCATTTCCTGAAACTGGAAACTTGATTCTTCCTCAGAGCAGCCCCCATGGCGTTTGTCATGTATTTATGAATTTTTGCACTGATGCAGAGTGATGACAGGCTGATTAATGGAAGAACTGGTATTGTGCATATTCAACAGTATCACATTTCTTGGCAATAGTTTGTCAGTAATATATTTTTTTCATGGCTATAGTTGTTCTAATGCAAGTTGAAGGAAATATTAGTATTGACGCAGCCCGAGATACACTGCCAAAATATTCCAAACAATCTGACCAATCCTGCGACATTTACAGACTCTTAAGGGCGACGGGAAAAGCTGGATGTTGAACGGCCTTCTCCTGTGTTGTTGTTGTTAAGCCCAATTCAAACAATCACCAAGAAACAACTCTTGATTTGACAACGAGATCCAGTTTTCATTAGCTCTTGCTCCATTTCAAACCTAGAAAATACCCCCCCTGCTTCACACAGCACCTTGATTATTAAAGCTTCCACTAAGTTTGGATCAGCCAGGTCCGTCTTTCTCGTTTACAGCCCGTCCATAATCTCTGGACAGGCTTCGGTCAGGCTCCAACAAGACGGACAATATCACATTGGTCTTAGTTCCACCACACTGCCTCCCTGTGAGGTTAATTGTGTTTAAAATGTTGCTGTTTGTTTTGAAGGCCTGTCCAGCCTTTCAGGTCTACTCTGTTTGTCTAAATCCCTCCTGTCATTTCACTGGGGAATTTGTTTGTGCGAAGATCATACAGGCGCCGATTCCTTTGCAATAGTGGTATTCATTCTCCTTCCTCCTTCCTTTTAATAAAACGTGCTAAAGGATTACCTTTTGTCCTTGGCTTCTGCCTGTTTTTTTGGGATGTTACTCTTCATAATCTTGTTTAGTTCACTCTATTTGTTCAAGGCTCCTGGGCAGTTACAACACTTTCCTGGAACTGTATTCCTTTTTAAGGCATTTAAGGCATGTATTTCATGTTGTGCCTTATGGATGTGATAACATCTGCCTCAAGGCAACGCACATGATTTACTTCCAAATACATTTCAGACATCTCTGAAATTGTGACTGCATCGATTTCCTCAACCATAGTTGGGGGACTGATTAAGAAAGAATAGTCAAGACTTTTAGTTTGTTTTACAAGCTCTAAAACAACTAACGTTCCCATAATGCAACTCTACAGTGACTTTTATCAGACCCACTCTGTCTGATAAATGCCCGTGTTAAACAAACCATACATCCTCAGTGTATTATACACAGGCTTTCCGTTATAAATGTATAGTCTCCAAGTCCAAGCCGAGATAACTCTGATGACATCATCAGTTATTTTCTCACACTTGACAAAGCCCCTCCAGAGACACAGAAGACATTATGTAACCGTTTTCACAGGCTAATTAGTACCTCCTCCTGATGAGTAAACTGATCTCCATGCATAAAGTCAGTGAGACGTCCATTTGAGGTAGAACTTTTATGTATTTTTCTCCGCTACCATTGCCATGCTGATGGGCCTTTAAAGGAAATCTAAATGGAAATTCTAAGCGTCTGTGTGCCTCGCTGCTTATTATATGGAATATAGTGGTATAGTACATCCATAAGAAAGACTTTCATATGATATCCAGACCACTTTATAATGGCAAGCACAATAAGCGATACTACTTAAGCTGACTGAAGCAGTTGGACACATTAACAATTATCTATGCGTCTGGCTGCAGTCTTTGTATTCACGATTTTATCCACTGTGTGCCTGGCATTTCCTGGCAGGGAAGTAGTGTTGAATATGCCCCCTGCTGCAACAACTTTCCCAGTGGGAGCCAGGCATCATGATGTTAACTGCCAGACCTCCTGCTGCATTTCAGCCTACCCCAGAGTCTCCCTCCACGGGCTGAAGGAAAAGCACAAAAGTGATTAGTGAGCCGCGGGAGAAGGAGGGGAGGGCCGTCTGAAAATGAATGTTGGAGAGGGAAAGGGAGCGAGACAGAGAGACAGACAAACAGAGATAACAGAATTCATAAAGACTGATTCATGGAGACAGTAAGGGAGTGGGGGGTCAAATTTATGTGACTGTCAAAGAGCAGATAAGTAGTTCAGAGGGAAGATGTGGGGAGAGAGAAGTAAATAGGGGATTAAAACAGAGAGATAGGAAAAAGGACAAGACAGATAAAGCCGGGGAGATACGGAGACCCAGTTAAATTCTAAGTCAGAAAAAGTGAAAATAAAAGACTATGAGTAATTACAAAAATGAGAATGATACATTATCTTAACTAACAAATGAATTTATCACCCTGACAGAACACCGCTTATCTGGGGGAATTTACAAAGCAAAAAGAAATGGGAAGAGATGACAAAGGTTTCTCAGAAGGCATGCTTTAGTGGAATAAGTCGAAAGCAAACAAAGAAAAAAAAAAAGAAAAGAAAAAAACGTCATGTTAAAAATGGCGTTGAGAGTCAAAACAGTCCACTTCCCCTGTTTTACTGTAGTGAGCCAGCTCAGCCTGCAGTCAGACTGGGTGGCAGGGAGACGCGACCACTTGTCGCTGCCTCAGACCGATTTCAATCTCCTCCAGTGTTATGCCCCTCCCAAATAACAATCCATTTCTGACTGCCTTGCTTTTCCTCTGTTTGAATACAGAATGCAGTGCGAGACAGCCTCACTAACACCATGTTCCTCTCTCTTTGTTTCCACATGACTTTCACTCGCTAACACTTGACTGTGTATCGAGATGGCTCTAGCATTCAGCAATCATTATGTACATGCCACATACATAATTAAAAACACAATTGAATGGCATGTCATTCTGAGTGGTGATAAATGATGCTGAGGGGGGGTTGTTTCAGTATTGGGACAGTAGTTGTCTTTCTGTTTTAAATATTGAAATAAACCTGGGATTTTTTTCAGTTTATATTGTGAATAATAGAAAATAGGTGAAAAACCAGATAAATCCTGCAATCTCTTGTGTCAGTATTATTCTTTTAGAATGACTCTGGCTAATCTGCTGCACACTCAGCAGCTCTTTTGTGATATCTCCCTATTTTTCTCTCCACTTTCTATTACCAGATACATATATTTGGCTGTCGTTGCAATGACACTTGTTTCTATAAATTGTGTAAAATGGTGCAGAAAGCAGAAAAGACAATTTCTGGGGTTAAAATCTCAAAATGATAACCCTGTCTTTTATATCTCCTACAGTGATTGATCTTCACCTCCATGTGACATAACTGGGCCTATCTTATTTTAAATGCCACACCAGCACTGCTTTAATAGTCGGTTCTTAAAGTAGTTCAGAAATATGAGTGAAAAGTTCAGGAATCTAAAATGTTCACCTTTATAGGTCAGATTTCAGATTATGGCTCCTTCAGATTATCTTTCTTGCTTTTGAAATGTAAAAGACAATGCCTTCAAACTTACCACATGTCACAAGTTTTGAGCAGTTTGATCTTACTTTGATCTTACTTTGATCTTCGTTAGGTAAAAATATTTGAAAAAAAAGGAAACCACACCCATATTTATAGGCTACATCATGCACACCAATAGGTTGAACAGCTTTATGATCGCTGCTGCGGTCAACCACCCAGATTGATAAACATCCAAAAAAGAACAACTACTCTTGTGCCGAGACCCATCCTCCATCCAAGTTCCATGAAAATCTGAAAAACAACCAACCAACCAAACAACCAACCAACCTTATACTGGTTAATCATGCTATATATCGGAATCTATACATCTCTACATTCAAAAATTGATTTTAATTACCGTTGAATTTCCTCTATGACTATCTTCACCTTGTGACTACAACTTCTTGCGCCCTCTGGCCCAGAGCTTTTCATTTTGCAGTTGCACGAGCACCGAATGGCTCATTAGTCGTGGGCAAGATAAATGCCTCGTCAGCATGGCGACCACTTGTGCTCATGTCAACATGCCAGCTGTCTACGCAGATAAGGCATGGCATTATGTACTCTTATCTTTAGGTCTGTCTGCCAATGGTCAATGCTAGGGTCTGCACAAACGCAGGAAATGTACCTGTACATTGGGACAGAACTCGGAGGGAAAACTCTTGATGGGTCAGCGGACTCACCTATGACTTTAAGTCAAAGGTGCAGGGTTAAAGAGACTTACGGAAGGGTTGCAAAACAGGAAAGTCTTTTAAATCGTACGTCTTCATTTTTATTAAAAAACGTTATTCACGAGTGACTTTGATTAATGAGGGTAATGTTATGCAGGGCAGAATCACCCACTTAATCAGTCCCTGGCAGACTAGCTATGAACAAAATGTCTTCACCTAAAGTGTTTTGAAATACTTCATGTCAGGATTTTATACTGATGAAGAAAGAGGCTTTGCTTTGAGCATTTCCATTGGCCTAAGAAATGCCAACAAAACCAATAATAGTAAATGTTAATGCAATTACTTGACATTTTTCTGTAGGACAACATGCAATCTTTCTTCATAGACATAACGTGATTTCTAAAATGTTCAGTAATGTGTGCAGCTCAGTGTTGTATTATGGCTGAACCTTTTTATTCAAGCACTGGGTGGGTAGTTTTCCTGTTGATTCAGGTGCCACGCTGGTCAATCTGTATTCAGAGAGCTGAAATCACTCTCTGATGCCTGACTGTGTGCATCTGTGTGTGTGTGTGTGTGTGTGTCTGTGTGTGCACTTTGTGTGTATGTTTGATGCAATGAGAAAAGCCCTTGGACATTGGATTTTTCATTTTGCTCGTGTATCTGTGATATGTCAGAAAGCAGAATGTGACAAAAAAAAAAAAAAAAGCCTCAAGACATCTGACAGATTATCTTAATCTGCTCATACACTATAACTACAACAAATCCAGCAGTCAGACACGGGATACTTAATAATCTTTTCACAGACTCTGGAGGGAATAAAGTTACACTTGTCAAACAACTCTCCCTAGTTGAGACACTTCCATTAGTTAAACAGTGAAAATGAAATCCTAAACTTGAAGCCATCTCATAGATCTCTCGCTCATGCTCGTAGAAGCCCTAAGTCTTTTATGTGACCATATAAATTTAAAGTTGTCTCTATGAATAAAATTTTAGTCTTTGGACTAGAGAAGAATCATACTAATAATATATTTGTTGTGCTTCTCAACTGGTCATAATAGAAAATTCTTGTTTTTTTCTGATGTGAACAAACGTACAGCATCAGAAATATATGGCTGTCTGGCGTGGGAGTTTTAAAAGAGCCGTCAATCGATGTGGGAGTCGTAGCTTCTCTGATCCCATGTAGTGCACGTTGGTGGTGTGTCGTCTCTCTCGTTTACACTTGAAACACGTACCTTTGACTTTGCTCACTTTAAATATGTATAAAAAAAAATAACAGCGCCTTCATTAGTATGCCGCCCTCATGTCGGAAAGCATTAATATTTACTGGCAAAAATCAGTCGAGAAAAACGGGCTAATCTGTGTTGGTTCTACATGAAGCATATGTTGTGCAAAGCTACATTAATCTTGAATGATTGGGAGCAACCACTGTGCAATGAATCTCTAACGCTTCAATCTGCTGCGGTTTGCTCGCAGTTAGCATTAAACTTGCTAAATTAGTCTGTCTATCCGCCAATTAACACTCAGATGATTAATTGTGTTTTGCTAGTGCTCTGTCAGCGTATTGGAGAAAAAAAGTAACCACATAAGTGAATGGAAAAGACACATTTTATGCAGTAACTGATGGTGTCTGGAATAAAACAAATCACCCAAGAGTATCCACATAAAAATTATGGCTTATTTTTCATGCCTGCAGCTGCTACTTGCTTACATAGAACCACATCTCATATGATCAAATGTATCTGCATCAAAGAATTATTTTCATTGTCAATTAATCTGTGGTTCATTTTCATGATTAATCGTTAATCGTCCATAAAATGCCAAAAAAATGCAGTTTTTATTCGCTTCTTTTGTCCAACCAACAGTCCAGCATCTCTCTTCATTTACTCTCATTAATGACAAAGAAAAGCAGCAAATTCTTACATTAAAAAAGCTGGAACCAGCAAACATTTGATATTTTTGCTTGAAAAATGACTGAAACAATTAATTATGAAAGTAGTTGGCAAATCATTTTCTTTAGACTGATTAAATGAGTATCCGACTAATCGGTATAGCTTCACAAACAATATGGAGTTGCTAATTACTAGCTGCAGACTGGGCATAAAGTCAGCAAGTGAATAACGGCGGAAGTGAGGCATAGACCTTCCATACGCCACTGTTGGACTTGTTGTTCAGCTGGCTTCCGACAATGATGAGACGACGGACGAATGGCTCCCAGAGGTGTAAACAGAGCTAGTGTGAAGACAGGCTGTCTCCAGACCTGCTATCACATCCTCAGTTCCTCTCCAGCAAACATTGGACGCAGGACTTGGCACTCAGGCACACACACGAAAAGTCTCGAGCCATTAAACTGACAAGACTAATCATCAAAATTCTTTTTGATAGAATTTCGGGATTCGGGAGTGGGAGGTGAGATGGTCAGGAAGCTTGTGTGTTGCATGGTGTGCGTAATGTGTAGTATGCAGGGGTGAGAGGCCAGGGGACAGTGCAGGCCCCTGCAGAGCACTGATAAGAGCTTGTTTACCTTCCTGTGGATGGTCAGGCCTCAATCTGCAGTTGCGGAAACGCCGGGACAATAGGTGTGTGTGTGTGAGTGTGTATGTGAAGTCCAGAGAGAGACTCGAGCCAGCCTTGAAGCTCCCCTTTCCCTCTCCGACTAACTCTGATAGGACTGCTGACCCCTCCCTCCCCCTTCCCCATCATGACTCCGTCGTCCGACCCTGGACACAAACAGTTTACTCGACCCCGGGGGACCAAGGGAGACAGTTGGTCTTGACGTTGTCTGCTGTCAGGGTTTCCCCTTCTGTTTTTTTTTTTTTCTCCTTTTTTTTCTTTCTTTCAA
>OMLP01003906.1:7006-18153 GCA_900302685.1 Spondyliosoma cantharus | reverse complement strand
TTTCTTTCAAAAGCAGCCATTAGGTCTAGCTTCAAGTTCTACAGGAATTCATTTTGCATCTAAACTCTAGGCAAGTAGCTGATGCTCCTTTCCACCGTGACTTACAATGAGGCAGGCCATGAAAGACAGGGTATGAAATCAAGCTGGCCTGCTTGCTCGCCTAGGGAGTGAAAAAGGCTGCTAGTTATTGGGCAGCAGGTAGTCAATCCCTTGAATGTAAATCAACATTTAGTTAAGGTGTGATAGAAATTGAAAATTCAAGGCCTCGCCACTGCCTGTCAGTACTGTGCGATGTCGGCACAGCACTGATGCTCAGAGATCAGGCAGCATCGGTACAGACAGGCTGGCACCTCTTGAGATGTTTAATTTACCTGCAGACATAGCAGGCTAACATAAACAGCCTTGGCTGTAGCGCTAACAGCAAGTCTCATACACCACTTCCATTAAATACATAATTGGCACATAGGCTGTAAAACATGTGGAAAACATAACCTCAGCAAGTTGCAACAAACAATCTCAGCAAAAATTGGATAAAATCCAGCAAATCAAATTTCCAAGTGCTTTAATTTTACTGACAAAATGACCCTATTCCAAGAAGTGACTTCTTGTTTAGTTCTTTCATTTCAAAAAAAATGTTGACTTCACTTTAATTTCTGCTGACCAATGATATGCTGACACTCACATTTTCAAAAGGAGAAGTGATAATATAGTGAGTTAGATATACAGTAACTGTGCCTTAACATTTAGGAACTTCTGCTTTTTGTAGACAGTCAGGAGCCACAGTGTATACTTTCCAAGAATAAGATGATGTGACTTCTCACTATTCATTTTTTCTTAGCACCATTATGTTAACATGGTGTGTAACAATGGGGTGAATGCTAACCTCAATTGTGGTCTGTTAGCATAATGTAATTGTAAAGTAATTTCTGTGGGATGGAAACGTGAGTACACTGCTCATATAAAGCTACATACCTTTTTGGCCTCATTAATGCCTTCATGGGCGCCCACATTATGGAAACGTATTTCCTAAAGCATTTGTTAAAATATAATCATGTCGCCATCTGGTCACCCAACTTTGAAACATACATGTTCGTTTTTTGCGTTTATGTGATTATTGGACAGTCTGGGAATCCTCTTATTTGTCCCATTTTTGGAGTCTTCCAGAGAAGTTTTGTGTACTGCATTTGCAACCATTATCATGCCACAGCAGAAGTAGAGTTAGAGGATGTCAGCACTGTGTAGGCTTACTTTGATCCCTAATAATGATTAATCACCAAGACTCCAGCAATGCCCAAGCACAGATACTGGCCTCACTGCACCTATGGTGCATAATTATGGACAGTGAAACTTAATTTAGGATGTTCAGGTTGGCATCCTGGATTAATTACATTTTTCAGTGTCTTGATTTAAATTTTGAAACAATGGAGACACACTTTGATGCACACACTAAGAGTCATTAAGAGGGGTGTTGTTGATCGGGGGTGTGTGGGAATTTTATGAAATGGGAAAAACTAATCAATATAACAATATTACTGTAAATACTAGTTCTGTACTGGACTCCATCGATGTAAGCTGTTCTTTATGAGGGTAAGCCCCACATCAATAAGACTGAACTGCAGTTCACACTTTTGCTTACATGCTGATGTTAGCAAAATTGATTGATGGAAGCAGGACATGGTTAATGTCAGGCTGACCCTAATATGCCCTAAAATGGTCACAGTAGTGGTTCTGTCTTAATGGTACTATGCGCAACTGAACACATGCGGAAAACGGATGTCTGTGATTTGGCGAACTAGTCTCCTATCTTTTTGAGGAATGCCCTGGAGGGTCAGGAAAGACAGGGCAGACAAACACTGGACATGTGAAGTTACCAGATGGGAGATCTCGCTCTCCTTGTTAGTTGTGACTCCAGGGTGCTGCAGATGACCAGAACTGCAGAGGGCAGTTTGAAGCACACCATGCTGTAATTTTATGACTCCCAGGTATTGGCACGGTCCACAGAAATGGGCTTTCTCTAAAGACTGCTTCGTTAACAGCAAATTGTCCATTATTGATTTTGGCTGCGCACTCTCTTTGGTCTTAATTTTATAAGCATTTGATCAGTTTGCTATAATATGTTTAATACGTTTTCAGTTAAAACAAAGTGCCTATTAAGTCTGGTAATTTGGCTATATAGTGTTGTTAATATGGTAATTAGCAGGAGTCTACTTAGGCATTGATGCCAATTTAATATGTGTGTAATTACAGAAATGGAATTTGCATTAAGAATTAACGCAGACTTTAAGATCATATCTGATTGTATGCACTTTTTATGAATTGAGGCCATTTTCTGCCCTCCCTAATGCCTCCTGGTGTTTTCTATCACATCTCCCCTTATAGCTAACATCTAAATGGAAATCACCAGCATCCATAAACATGTCTTCTCATGGAATGGAAAATGCAGGGGACTGATATAAGTAGATAAAGAGGACAGGGAATGGAATTGTTCTTCTATACCTCATTTACCAGCAGACCGCTTAGCGAGGCCATTGGCATTTCCGGGGTCAAGAGGGCAAAATGAATGTTCTTCATATCCTTTAGTGACTCGTAAAGAGGAGACCAGTGACACATGCATGTACACACACACTTGCACACGCACACGCCCCATCTTACGCAGTCAGTGTGATTTATATCGAGACCTCTCGGGCGACAGTCATGGGCCGTTGACTCTGTCACAGCAGAACAAGAGAGAAACAACTTTATGGATGTGGATATTGAGCAACAGACATCAACAGAGAGGGCCAGAATAACAGGAAACCAGCCTTGACCTCTGTGGTGAGGGAGGGAAAAAGAGATGGCAAAGAAGCATGGATGGCTCTCCATCTTTATTTGCAAGAAAAGCTGCAGCAGAAAAAGAAACAATGAAGCTGGGCCAAGAATGTTACAGCCCCCTCAATCCCCTAATTAGTGACAAATGTGTCCTTGATTTGACTGTAAAGTAGTACAGAAAGGGCAGCTTGACTCCCACAGAAAAGGGGATACAAACAAAAGATAAAGCTAATAAAAGCCTATTCTAAAAATGACACAACAGTGATCCAATTAAAATAATATCCCATTAGTGCTTCTTTTCCATCAGTGGTATCTTGGGTCAGGGGTTTTATGAATTGAACAAATGAATAAGAGTCCATAACACTGACCAGATTTCATTGTGGGGGACAACAAAAACAGGAGAAAGGGCTGATTATGTAACATGTTCAAGCTCCCTTTTTTCTGTGTTTCATTGCGTTCATCACTTTTCTATCCTATTTTATCTCTATCTCTGTCCACTCTGCTCAACCGCGAGTGATGACATTGCCTCAACCAAGGTCTTTGATTAGTGCCGCTTCTAAATAAGGCACATCCTGTTGACCTTCCAAACTTTGCAATTTCCTATTAACTCTTCCCGCTCTATTCCTCTTTCTTTCTCTCTCATCAGTTCCTTTTACACCACATCTCCTCTCTGAGGGATTGCGTCCTGCTGGGTAAACAGACCAAATACATCATAAAAGTCAGTGGAGCGGTATGTCATGCAGCATTTGCTCACTAAATTAGTTGTTTCTGTCATAATATCACACTTGCTCGCTTATGTGCCTCAGGACCAGCTGTTTTGAGGGTGATTGAGGCATGCACGGTGGATGCTTCAGCTTATATTGCTTATATTCATCTTACTGTAGATAGACTTATCTAATATTCAGAGTAGTTCTGACTGATCCCATGAGAGGTGCGTAGCTTTAAGGTTTTATCCTAAGGAGTAAATCCAACTATTTGCTACGGAGGAAACCTAAACCAACTCGACTCCCCAGTAGTAAATTGTCGTAAAATCCTTTACATTAAACTTTGACAGCCCTGATACATTCTGCTGTTTTTTTCACTGTCATTTTACCTCTCCTAGTGATGGAGAATGGGTTGGACTTTGGCGTCTGACTTGTGCAATCCACTGACAAAACTGTGACTGCTGATTGACATCTATAGCAAATTTAGGAAAATAATTTTGAAATGCTTGAAGCCAAAGATAAAGGTCTCCCTACTTAACAACAGACTTATTTTTACAACCATAACGGGTGTCACCTTTACTTGACGAAGTCAAGAGAGACACTTTTTTAGTTTGACCCATCAGCATCAGTGCTGCTAAAGCAGTTAAACACATTGCACTGCTTGAGATTTATACAATGTTGTATTTATTGCATATTGTTTCATTTGGGTGCAACTACAGTTTTAGGAAATTGTAGGGGTGCCAAGACTGTCAATATACAAGATTCAATATGAGTTCCGACATTAAGGTCACAATTTGATGCTATTTTTAATTCAAAAATGTATTTTTAGCACTAATGGCTGTGCCCTTTTTTAGACTTTCTCATCTGGATTTGTTAAGATCAACTGATCAGTTGATCTGTCATTTACTTAAAAAGAAAAAAAACAAAAAAAAACAGAAAACAGACAGGGATATTTTAAAACAACAGCTTGACTTTATCCTGAGGGCTTTTTTTGCCAGTTAGAGTTTGTCAAGTTTAAATAATATTCATCAAAACTAGAGATTCAGAAGTTCATAAAAAAAATACCACCCTTCAGGGGCTTAACAAAAAAACAGAAAAAGATGTAAATTCTGTTTATTAGAAAGTTTGGTTTCTCAAATCCTACTATTCCTCTTTCCTAACAAATCAAATAAGGATCTTCTGGTACCAATCAGTTGATCATCTTCGTGTACTAAGGTTAGGGGGCTGGAAGTGCAGCTGCAGGCTGCTGATAAGCTAGCTGTGCCAATTTCTTTAGGTACTGATATTTTTTTTGATGATCAAAATTGTCGGCTCATTTCAATCGATTTCCAGTTTATATATAGGAAATTTAAAATTTGGCAACAGCGTTTGTCTTGGAGGTTATCAATGTCTTAGTACAGACTCAGTGGATACCAATTTAGTTCTCGTCCTTACTGGATACCCATCCCTGGTTGCCAACAGGACTGCAATACCACAGGATGCCCCAGTCAGACCCTTTCATATCTAATCAGCAAAAGGTGGGAGGTGGTCCGGGAAAGAGATTCCTGATTGAGTTAGAAAAGACATCTGACCCTTCACACTGTATTCTCCACTGTTCCCCTTGAGGAAAGAGGAAGTTTGCAGAAGAATATTTTGTCCCGCCAACTTCAGACAGGTTATCCTGAGCGTGTGCATGTACATACTCACTCTAATGTAATACAATAGAACACACACATACACAGACACACATAGCCCAGGTCAAACACCAGGCATTTATACCCAACCTCATCCATGACCGCACTGCCTCGGCCTGATTAATTCATCCTCTAGAGACATGGATCCCCAGGTTAAACAGCAGGCTCGCAGCAGAGAGCAGAGTGAGCAGGCTTGATGGATGACTGCAGTCCGCCACCCTGACACGTCTGATACACTTAAACTGGCAGATTGGTTTTTAAACAATGTAGTCCTACCCACACATTTACGTCCATACACTGAGACCAGGGACGAGCTTTCACAATGACTACTAACAAATTTTGCTCCTCTCAGGCAAGGAATCTGTCACATTGTAGGATCTATGATATTGCAGTAGTTTGCATGGTCAAGGAAAGAGATTATTTAGTGTAACTTAATTTTATGCTGCTGACACTGCTTAACCATTTGTGCTTGATCTCTTTCAGCCTCACATCAGACATGTGATCCTAAGGATGAAGACAGCCCGTGGATCTCCATAAGCGAGATGCAAATTGGCTGTTGGAGCAGCTTCATCAGCGAGGACAAGACAGAGGTCCACATCCTTAACCTGAACTTTGCCCCCTCGGTAAGCATGTCAAGGTTATACAAATGAGCTGCTGAGTGCTAATTATGTAAATGTGAACATGACGGGGAATTATGATATGTAAGTCACTTTTTGAGTAAAAATGCTTGCTTGCTACTTGCTTAACATGCATAGTAGCAGTAAAATTCACCAGGCAAACGAAACCCTCTCAGCAGACCAGATCATAATTGGAAACCGAACATAGAAATTTAAAATGCTGCACAATCTACACCACAGCTATCTGTCAAGCTGACAATTCAGCTCACTTGTCATTTAAATCCAATACCAGTGCCTGTCATGGGCATGTTCTCATCAGCTAATTAATCATCCTTTTCAGTGGATGACTGTACAATATGTCAAGTCCAGTCACACGTAAAAAGCTTTCTGCCAGTTCATGCATCACACACATGCTCCCCTTTTATGCATTTTACACCTTTCTCAGATAATAGAACATGTCACTCATCGTTACAAACGTGCAGCATATGGTTGAATTAAACTTTTCCTTTATGTTCACATCTGGGAGCTCTGTCACATTGCATGCAGTGTGTCATTACAATCAAAGCCGGAGTCGGAGAATATGGTGAAATATGGTGAAGACAAGGGTACAAAAGTAAATCTTTTAAATAGATTGAAGGAATTCAGATCAGAAATCAGAAGAATAGGCAGAACAGAAACAGCTGTTTTGACAGGAGATATTTTTGTCATTCACATTTTTGCACAGGTGTCAATGATAAAATGGATGATGTCTGAATTCCATTTAGCTGCTCTGGTTTCAGGGTCATTGGCTGCAGTCGAATGGTAAAAAAAAATGACGTCCTATGTCCTCCTGAATACTTTGTCCTGAGGTCTAGGAAAGATGTGAATGACAATCCATAAGGACTTGAAAAGACAAGACAACCGTGGTGCCAAGATAGTCACACTGCATGTACACAAGGCCTGTATTATCGCCTTTCCTTTCATAATACTATCATCAAGTGTTATCTATGCTACAGCAGATGTGAAAGGAAGCACTGTGGCACCTTTCCTTAGCATTTAGAGAATTTGACCAGTTCTTATCGTGGCTGCCAGTCAGATACGTCTGGGTCATTTTACCCAGTTAGGAACCTGCCTAAGCAAAAAAAAAATATTTGACTGCAGCCCTGCTATTGTCCACCTAGGCTCACTATCACAATATCGTAGACTACCGGGACACTTAGATGGAACAGTAAATGGGGTTTTCCAACTATGATGAGTCAAAATGTCTTCTGTGGAAAGGCATATAAAGGCTTGAATGCTAAGACAACATGGATAAGCTGGCAGAGGTTGACTGATAGCTCTCCTCTTTCTATACTGAGGCTAATCGCAAACAAGGAGCAGCTGGCAGATGAGAGTATCATGTGGTGAGCTGACTCAACACTGCTAGTTGGCAGGCAAGAGAAATTTGGCATATTCAGAATGACCTAATGAGAGGTTAGTGTGCCCAATAGATAGAGTCATAAGATAAACTAGAGTCAGAAGAGGCGATACGGAAGGAGCGACATATGTGTAATATGATTTTGGTGGTATGTGGGAGCCAATTTTACACATTAAAATCTGTTTATAGGTATTAGGAAGTACTACTG
This sequence comes from Spondyliosoma cantharus, assembly GCA_900302685.1. Taxonomy (NCBI): domain Eukaryota; kingdom Metazoa; phylum Chordata; class Actinopteri; order Spariformes; family Sparidae; genus Spondyliosoma; species Spondyliosoma cantharus. The sequence continues at coordinate 10,747 of OMLP01003906.1, read as the reverse complement.
TATATGTTACCAAAATTGTACAAATCTTTTTGTGGCTCCCGGGAGAGTTTGGCGAAATCTGATACAATTCCTATGTAATAAAACACCTCAAGTGATGTCACTTGAGTCATCATCGGTTTGGGCTACAGGTTTAAAAATATGAAAACCTTGGGTTATGGAGACATTAAGTGAGCTTACCAAACCTCTGTGGCACACTCCTCAGCTCACTCCTTTGCTCCAGGTTTTGACAGGGAAGAAGAATCTGTTGATCAAAAAATAATATTTTCTTGCTGCATCGAATTTGAATTGTTTTTTCCTAGCTGTCCATCGCAAGTCAAACAATTTTAGTGTAATGCTAAATCTGCGCTCTTTTTCCGTTCTTTTGGTTAATATTGTTGTCGTACATCTAATATTGTTGTTGCACAAACTCTAACCCTTACCTCTTTAATAAATAAGCCACTCAAAACTTCTCCCACTCTATGAAATGTAAACGCATACACGACATGTCCAACCTTTATCAGCTAGATGACTAGCTAACCCTTAACAGATGCCAGACACAACAGAACTATGGTGTTTGTCAGCATGCCACGGCTTTTTTTTAATACGCTAAACAGGCCTTTGTCGCAACTAAGCTCTGCAAGTTTGGTTGTGAGTCTAAAGAATTCCTTTTTCAGCTAAACAAACACAGACCATAATTGCAAACAGTGTATTGGGTCTTTTGGATTGTGAAACTTTTAGCTTTAGGGAATGACAGCGGAAAGTAACTCCAGCAAACTTTTAATCTATATGTTGTTATTGCTGTGCCAGACTCCATTTTTCACTGTCCAACATTGTCGGTCAGCTCACATTAGTCATCTCTTTATCAGCGTGCTCTGTTTGTTTGCTTCTTCTGTTTGTTCTCACTTAGACTTCTTTATGTAGTAGTTTCACATAACGTGCGTTAAGCAACTCTTGTTTGTCTATTGTCTCTTTTTATTTTTCACTCTGTTGGCCATTCTTTCTCATTTGGTAGTGATTATGAGGAGGGAAGCAGATGTGCTATGTGCAGTCTAGGCTCAGGCACCAGCACAGGATAGTGCAACACAATGCCTGAATCCATCACCTCTGTAAATCCCTCGGTTTCTTCTTGGAAAGCTTTCGAGAATCTTGTCATCATTTTTCTCTTAAGGGAAACTTTCACCAGCAAGTTAAGCTGATTTATACAGTGTGAGGGTTTTTCTTTCAGATGTGATTCTTCTGAATTTGACATTTTAGGATACTGAAGTTTAGTTTTGATGTTACAGAAAGGCACATTAAGTGTCTGGCGCCTGGGTCTGTAAAGAGGTGTGTTTCCTTACTTAGTTTTAAGTAAAATTGCATACATTATCCAAGCAGGTCAAGCCTTTCCCTCACAGACTGGGTTACTGGAATACATATTGCTGCTTTTTGCCAAGTCTTTAGTCTCATTTAATGGACTGCAGTGTTACAGCATATTTAATGGACTGGAAATTTGAAGAAAAAGCAGTTTGATGACTAAACAGATTTAAAGCATATTAGGAGGGAAATGCTTCTCCCAGTCATCTTATAAGGCCTGGAGAGAAAAAACAGACACACTATCTGGAAAAGGAAGGAAAGACACATTTCATTGCAAAATGTTTGAGTTTGTTCAAGTTGTCTTTTAAAATAGTGTAAATTGGCGTGTGGTTTGTGGGAGGAATTTGGCTCGGGGATCTGTGTGACGCAATGGATGTGGTACAAAGTTAACACATTCTGTTCTCTTGTGGGCATATGAGTGGATGCATTATGAAACGAAAGAAGAAAGTAGACATAAGATCTCCTAACACAGACCTCTTATCTGCTCTTGAGTGTCTGTTTAGAGCAGATTTTTCTTGTAAACACAGAGGAAGGCAAACGTCTTCATCTCTTGCCAAACTGTCCAGTCGGACGGGAGGTTTGCGCTCGCCTCCCCCCTCCTTTGTCCTCTAAATTTTTCTTATCACCTTCTTTCCCATCCCTTTTGTTTTTTATACTGATTTACAACCTGCCAGAGACAGTTTACTCTCACAGTTTGACCGCACAGAGAATTATAAAGGGAGCATCAAGGGGCTGCCACAGGCCAGGAGAATTCATAGGGAGGAGCTGCTTGTACAGGGCCCATTGATGTCACACACTGGCTTGGGTAGTCGGGTTCTTGGCACAAGGCCGAGACTAGACCAACGGAGCCAATTCAAGTTAAGGGAGAGAGCCAAAAGAATAACTGGAAACTGCATCAGCAAAGGCCCTTCAAAAAATGCTCTCGAGAAAAAAAAAAAATGTCTGAAGAGGAAAACAATTGTATCTTGAAAGCACAGGAACAAAAGTAGCAAAGGTGAGTGATCAGGGTCAGAGGCAGTCGGGACTGGGAGTTCAAAATAAAAGAATGAAAGTCACAAAAGGATGAAGGTAGGGAAACAAGACTACAAAGACAATGAAGCTCATTAGGAAAGAGTATTTAAGGGGAACACCACAGAGTTATCTCTGCGTGAGGCACAATGAACTCCGTAGGAAATGCCATTCATTCATTAACTGCATGTCATGCAACGCGATTCAGGTGAAACTGAGGCGGTGTTTCTGGGAAAACAGTGGATTAGTACAATGCAAAGTTTATTTGATAGATAGAGACTCATGTTTTCAACTAGAATGGCATTCTGTTGAGCGTATACCTCTGCCAAGTTTCAACAGACACATTTAATCCAATAGCAAACTCAATAGCCCTGTATCACTCTAGATTTTAAACCAACCATAACTGTAGTTTGAGCTCACCAGATCTCGTAAGCCCACCAAATTGAACTCACTCATAGATACCAGCCACCTGAATATGCAAGATTTCTTTCTTCCAGATCCATGCATTATTCCCTTAGGAAAATGCCCTATCATGCAATGTTAAAGTAAGTGAGAAAACATTCCTGGATCCATTCCTTTTATCCGGATCTGTGCCAAAAGTGTATAGGGTCTATTCTGGGACAAGACACATCCTTCATCAAAGTTTTGTGGAAATCCGGTCAGTGGCTATTGTTAAATCCTGCTGACAAACCAACCAACCAACCAACCAACCAACCAACCAACCAGTGGACACATGTGAAAACCCAACCTCCTTGGTGGAGCTTATAATTCAGTCCCTCTTGTGTTTTTTATGTCTTTTTATAAATTCTGAATAGACGATGGAAAGCGAGTGTCTCGTTGAAATGTTGAAACAACAACAAAAAGCAAGGCACCAGTGAGCAGGTCTTTTTCACCGACGATCCTGCCTCCTGTTTTTTTCAGTAACAAATGTCACTATGTTTTCACCTGGGATTGCATTGCAGTGCCTCCTTTGGCCAGTATTTTAAAGGAGAGGACTGAACACATTTATGAGGTGCAGCATCCATTATGCAAAGCCCACTCTGTACAAGGCATTTCTAATATGGTTTGTGTGTGTGTGTGTGTGTGTGTGTGTGTGTGTGTGTGTGTGATGACAGATCTCTGACCATGGTACTGGGTGTGCGAGCAGCTCTTTCCAATGCATCTGTGCTTTGCTCACAGGCAATTTGTTGATGGTCTCCTTAGACCTAATTTGTTCCGCACTGGTCTGAAAATTTCCATAGCACAGGCCTGAGCTCATCATAATTCTCTTGGATCAAGCCCTGGTAGCATCAGGTAGCAAGTAAATGAATTTAATATTAGGAATTCACACTGTTTCCCCAGCATGCTCATTGTCTCCCCAGCAGGCCAGGCTCTGAAAACAATCCACTGTCACATAAACAG
>OMLP01003904.1:77751-94966 GCA_900302685.1 Spondyliosoma cantharus | reverse complement strand
AGGATGAGGACACAGACAGACCCCTCGACCAACAAACACACCCACATCTGTGTGTGTGTGTGTGTGTGTGTGTGTGTGTGTGTGTGTGTGTGTGTGTGTGTGTGTGTATTGTGCATGTGTGTATTTGTATATCTGTGAAACACTGCATGTACTGATATGGACGTATTTGTATGTGACGCGAATGCCAATGTAAGCATGCGTCGGTGCACGTCTGTCTGCGTATGACATGTTTGCTGCAGGCCGATGATGTCGCAGCTCCAGGTGAGTCACAGCCAGGTCACGTGGCGGGGGGGTTCTGGTTGCTAAGCAACAAGCCAGGAGAAAGCCAAAGGGGCTAAGAAATAGAGATGAGCAGTCACAGCGCTGTGTGTGTGTGTGTGTGTGTGTGTGTGAGCGAGGGAGGGAGGGAGAGTGAAGGCAGGCCTACAGATAAGAGCTGCTTCTGTCGTCATCATTCGCTGCTGTCGCAAGTCACAACGTTTACCGCTGCGTCCTGTCGCTCTCTCTCCACTTCCCCCCGCCTTTCTCCCCGTCGTCCGCTGTCTGTCTCTCTCATTCAAAAACACCCCGTCTCTCGCTCTCTCTATTCACCTTCTCTGTCCTCATCGCCAAGCATCCCTCTCCTTCGATGATGCACACGTCTTCTTCAATCTGTCACACCAAATTACAGACTCTCCTTGAAGAAATTGCAAATGTAAGGCTGCGATAGACAAGATCTGATTAAAGGAGCGCTCGAGTCTCTGGCATTTTCACGCTAAGGTCACTGAAATAAACTCAATTTACGGCCCAGATGTGAGGACGAAGACATATCTTATTCTTGACATCGTCCTCAGCTGTATCACAGTCTGCTCTGGACGCAGACCGATAATGACAGCGAGCATGAAACCTGCGATTAGAATAGTCATTCTAATCTAATAGTCTAATTGGTCTCTAAAGATTTAAATTGAACTTGGATTTAGCCGGGAGCTGACAGTGATCATGTCTAGGTCGTGTTCAGACAGACAAGAGCACTGCGACTTTCTCGCACTGCGAGAAATGCTCTGCTTAGGTTTGGGAACAAACAATACTTGGTTAGGGTTCGGAAAAGATCAAGGTTTGGCTTGAAATGGCCATTTTGGTCGCCGCAAACACCTCTGAAGATGTCCGAGAGTACCCTTAAAAAACACCTGATTTTGTCACAACAAACACGTATGGAAATTGATCCCAGTTCAAATGTTGAAACACAGTCTTGAACTATGGTCACTGGCTTGGCAGCCTTCCCGTCTATCCCCTCCACTTCCAGGTATGAAGTCAAAATATGTGATGTGAACGTCGTACATATGGTATCAGCGGTTTGCAGAAACATTAACGAAAAGCAAAAGCGTTGAACAGTGTTGGAATCCCTCGGGATCGTGTCAGTACACGATTCGACAGTTTTTACAGTGAGAAAAGACAAATATAAGTAAGTGTTGGAACATGAATCAACCGCAAACAAAGATCCTGTCCTGAGGAAGAATTTGGTGCTAACATTCAGCAAACACAATGCAAACAATGATTAAATGTACACAGTTGGACCATGGAAGCAACTGTTAAAGGGAACAGAAGCACTTTGTTTCAATGGTAAAAAATAAACAAGCTGCTGATAAAACGGTCAGCTCACATAAATCACAAAATGACGTAACAAAACACACAGAAGCGCTGGTAGTATCTTCTCGAGCAGCTTTATTTTCAGAGGTCGAGTGACATTTCATTTGTGCTGCTTCAAGCATCAGAAAGCTTATAGAAACAAATTCCTGCTGTCAATGAAGTCTCAAGCACGTGGATTATCCCTAATCAAAAGCCATTATATACTATTATTATATCATTAATGTTTGGTTCAAATTGAAGGCTACAACTCCTCCAAACAGCTCAAATGTAAATTACAGCATTTTGTTCGTGTCTGCATCTGATGCCGCTGCAGACGAGTCCCACGCTCGCCCACACGACAACACTTATCCTACAGGACACCTACAATTACTACCTCACCCTTTACTCTGCAACAGATTCCTTTCACTGGCTTCAAGCTCAATCACCGTCCATCTCGATAACAACGACACGACAAAGCCAACGTCTTACCTGACGTCAAACCAGTTTGACTCTTTGTTGACCTTTCGTGGTTGGACATTGAATGCATGGAGTTAATAAAGCGAGTAGGTAATTATTTCTAGACTACACAACCATGACATGAGGGGGTCAAGGTCATCCGCTCTGTACCACTCAACACTGTAAAAACAACAACCAAGAAATCTCTGGTACCGTGTCGACCACAGTTTAAATTAATACTGTGTTTACAAGATGGTGGAATGCCTGAAATGGGTTAAAATGACGCGCCAGAAGCAAAAAATACAGTTACATACAGGGGCCAAAACTAGAGCTGCAACTAACAATCATTTAATTGTCGATTATGTAGTTGATTAATTAATTAGTTGTTTGGTCTATAAAATGTCAGAAAATGTTGTTTACTGTTCCTGCAAAGGCAAAGATGACGTCTTGTATTGTCCACAACCAAAAGATATTCAGTTTACTTTCATAAAGGAAAGAATCCAGTAGAATCCACTACTCCAACCAACTAATCAGTCATCATTAATAGTTGACAACTAATTGATTAATCGTTGCGGCTACTGCCATCACAAAGGCAAACAATTAGCTGCTTTTTAAATTCCATAAAATATCTAAAAGCCTTTCATTTCTGCTGATATTCCTCCGTTTTGGGGGTATTGTACTGGTTGTGGTGTCTTTTATAAGCAATTAAAATATAATTAAGATCTCTAAATGACTGCTAATGTAGGAAAATGAATTCTACACCATCACCCTGCACTGATCCTCTGAGGATCTCTGAGTCTGGTTGTTGCTTGTATCCACTGTGAAGCAACAAGCAACAGCTGGGCAGATGTGTTTGTTTTCACAGCGTTCAGCTGAATCATTCATCGAGTTCAGTGCGCATGAATAACACGAGCTGAGAGCCTCCATCAGCGCCACAGAGGGGAGAGACACAGAGCACATTACTCATTCATGGGATTTGAAATTATATTGAAATATTACAAGAAAAATGTGACACCAAGGGGATGACGCAGACGTCGCCTCTGGACCAATCGGAAACCAGATGCATCAGCAATTCAAAAGTGTCTGTAAATCAGATTAATGCTGATGACAGTATGCCTTTATAAAATTCTAATTGGATCAACGTAATCTGGCCGATCAATGTAACAAAGAACGGGAATGGAGAGCAAATGTTTCCATTTTGAAAAGCATTTTATAATCACTGATTCACTGGCTTTGATACATGCAGTGAATAATCTTTATTATTATGAGTTGCTTATGTTAATTACAGAGCCACACAACAACGATCCCACCTTTAAATATCTCTGTGTAGAAAGCAACAAATCATCAGAAGGGCTGATTTTGTAGCGGAGTGTATATTTAAAGTTTGATTAAATTGATCAAGAATAGTTAATGAATGTCTGCTGTGCATGCAGAGCTTGAAGCGCTAGATGATGCACATTTATTGCACCTGTTTCTAGATACATATGTAAATCACAACTATTTCAGTAATTGCTGAGACAATATCATTTGTTCTAATAATTGTGGCCAAGATGTTGAAAAAAAAATGGATTTAAAGGATTAAGTGCGGCAATTTCATGGAAGTTAAAGGTCAAAATCAACGGAGCAGAAGCTGAGATATTATTACTTTTAATCTTTAACATGTGTCATGACCTAAAAAAATCATATACTTGCAATCTCTCATCTTTCCTTAGACCCTCCCTGCCTGGTACTGTACACACCCACATCATCTCCCCTGTTATAACTCTGTCGACTCAAACACCAAGACCGCCAAAGACGGACTGAATGTGAAGGAGTTCACTCCCTAAAGCTTCTTGTGCGTCTCAAAGCTGGTGTCAGCCACCGACCTCCACTAAAACTTGACTCACTCAGCTGTCGACTCATCAGCCTCAGCACAGCCGCTGCCTCGACAACAAACCATCTCTGCAACACCCCGTCTCAACACCACGGGCACTGGCTGACTCATATGCACCCACACACATCAATTAAAACACAGCACACACACACACACACACACACACACACATATGCTCTCAAAGAAATATGGAATTTGATCCGTCTTACCTGTATGGTTGGAGAACTGGACAGAGTTGATGGAGTCCACCTCAAACCCTAAGACCTGGAGACAGGAAACAGATTAGGTGTCAGGAGAGATTAGGAGTAGCAGCCACGCTTGCTAAAAAATGTGACATCTTAACTGCATTTCATATCACACAGTATGCACAAGTGTGCAGCAACTGAAGCCACACTGCTAAATTCACAAAAAACTGGAATTGATTTATTTGGGCTAATTGAGGGGCAGCAGAGATCGGCCATGAGTGAAGACGGACATATTAGACTTGACGATCTACTGTCTTTCCCCTGAATCGCTTTAAAGTAGCACAGTGTTGTATTAAGTTAAGACAAACAGATCTGGTAGATGCAGAGTATCATCAGCATGCATCTGGACTCGTGTGTACGTCCACCCACTGATGTTAGTCCAATATTTACTCTCCTTTGATCTCCACCAACTCCTGATGGACTTCTCTCTCTCTTTAGCTACTAAATGCTCCACTATGTTCACCAACTAGTTGCTGACTTTCAGGTGTGTCTGCAGTTTGGTGCTGGGCAAACCGTAGAAGTATATTAAAAGTTTAATCACTTTCCACGTCTGTTAGTATGAAATAATGTTGTCAATACTATTTGTGTCATATTCCATTTTTTCCATATCATTACAGTCACATTTGCAGAATATAAACATGAATCTGGAACTTTAACTGATAAAGGGTATAAATAAAACTCTATCTGACTTCATTTAACATCCTGTCTAGTTTAACATCAGCTGAAACGAGACATGGCACAGTGTCCTCTCTCTCTCTCTCTCTCTCTCTCTGTCTTTCTTAACATTTTTCTTTTAATTCCCAGAGAGAGAAAGACACATGACCGATCCACGTGCAGCCAATTGTTATCTGAATGACTTTATTTAATTGGGCTGGAGTGCGAGGCAGGCGAGTGAATGAGTCCTTTGTTCTTCTCAATTGACTGTAACTTTGAGATACAAGAATCTGCTTTCAGAGGCGAGAGGCAGCGTAGATATCAGCTTCGACCTTGGAGGAACCTGTCAGTGTTTTTTCTGAATGGTTAAATACTGTTTTTGTTTCAGTAGCATGAGACATTCAGTGGTATCAGGGAACGCGGACCATGACACCATTTCTACTGGAAATACTATTTTTTTTGAGACAGGACCGTAAGAAAGAAGCTCCTGGTGGACGTAAAGAAGTGTGAATGATTCCTTCCTTATTTTAATCAAGAGAAATCATGAAGATGGTTTGATCCCGGTCTAAACATCTGTTTCTGTTTGCTGTTCCAGAGTTGCGAATTAAAATGTGTTGCACTCTTTAAGACATGAACAACTTGTCTTTTACAACATGCTCCTTCAGCTGAGCAGGAGACAAATTGACTAAAACTGTGTATTTATGGCTCCACTGATGTACATGGGGCTAAGAATATGTTATTTAGGTCACATCCTCTCTCGCTCTATTCATGAGCCTCAAGTCAGTGACACAGATAGACTGTTTACAATGCTGGTGATGGGAAAGAGACCGCAGAGAGGATATTAAAAAAATTAAGAAGAGTAAACATTTAGCCTTATTTTGAGGAAAACACTTTCACACTTTTGGTAATTTCCCCCCCGATGAGGAAGCCAATCTCTCCACTGAATGAAGAGTTTCTTTTAATTAGCATGTGTCACAGTGCAGGCTGATCACATCTGAGTCAACACAGACTCACAAGACTATATTTACTGCATCGTGACTTCGCTGGCAGTCACTCAGCGCTGGGTGAGCTACAGTAAGTTCACTGTTTGCACATCGAGGAACAGATGTGTGTGTTGCTCGTCACAGAAATGTTACTACCGTCTGTTTCCACTGTTTTCTGTATCAGCCTGTAAAGATGAGGTTACGGCGGCGACACTGCAACCTACAATTATTTAATCTATCAATTATGTTTCCTATTCAGTGTTAATAAGTGGAATGCCTGTGTAGCTGTGCTGCCGCAGCCCATAGCAGTGTTTTAAAATGGCTTATTTTGACAAAGCAAGACTAAAAGTGGAGGTTAGGAGCGCTCTGAGAGTGTACTGTGGTGCAGTGGTGATTCACGCTGAATGCTAATGTCAGCATGCTAACATGCTCACAACAATGATGTTATTATGCTAAAGTTTAGCAGGTATAATGTTCACCATCTTAGTTTGGCGTGTTAGCATGCCAACATTTAAGAAATTGCACTACACACAGAGCAAAGTTAAGGCTGACGGAGGTGCCATTTGTCCGGTTTGTTGGTTTGCGCCTGAATTTTTACAATTAGCGGTCTGGGGACGATGAACGTCTGTTCAAAATTTCATGCCAACCCATTTTGTAGCTGTCCAGATGTTCCAGTCATGACCAGATGAGGTAAAACATTTGTTGTCTTCTCACTGGTTTTCAGTTGAATTTATGTAAAAAATAAGGGGAGTAATTATCACATTTCTTTATTTTGCACAACTTTTTTGGAATCAGGGCTTTAAATTCAGTGGAAATCAAATCGATTACAGGCTTGTCTGATTACTGAACCAGAGAAGAAACATTAATTTCTCACAAGCTAAAACATGAATATCGGGTGAATTCTCCCGTCTTTGCCCTTGACCACGGCACCGGTTTTGAGCTGGAGTCGGTCCCTAGATGCCATAGATTTGCTGCCATGTGCTCCTCAGGGACGGGTTAAATCCAGAACACAAATGTTATGTTGCACTGAGTATGCTTGTATGTGACAAAACTAGATCACCTTCTTCTTCTAGACTTCTGTCTCCTCTCAAGGATGTGCTGGCTATTAGAATAGCAGGTAAAAGTCTTGTGATTTGTGATGGTTAAGTAGGTTGCAAGGCATTTGTTTTTCCCCCACATACGTGGATCATAACTGCTTTTTCTTGCATTTTAAAGCATAAAGATTCACTCTGAGGGCAGCAGGGTGGTGACATGAGCAACTGCAGAACCTCAGGTCAGCAAATATCCAACCAGTTGAAGAGTCCTTGAGCAAAACACTTCATCCCTGCTCGTCTCAGGGACCCTGTTCTGTATGTGACCCCGGGTTGTTGTTATTTATCAGCTGAGAAGCAAAAAGAAAATTACCTTTTGAGAAAAAATGACCTAGTGTCTCACTAAGTTCTTATTCTGAGCAGCGTTAACAGATAATGTTTCAAAACTGATAATACAAATTGAAATGAATTCAATCTACACATCTAAAAATGCACAAATCCACAATTCGGTGGCAGAAGACAGCGCTGGTCTTGAATTTTGTTTTCTATGTGAAAGCTCGATCTATCCAGCCCAGCTCTGAGGCAGCCTGTCTCCATCTTCAGTGACATCACCAGGAGGAATCCTGTGGCAGCCAATCAGAGCCCAGCTTGCTCATATCGCAGTCTCCTGCCTGCTGACAGGATTGTCTGTCCTGTCAGCACACAGAGAGGGATGCCCTGCGCTCGCTGACATCATCATCACCATCATCATCATCAGCTCATCCCTAATCTTCAACACCAACTGAGTCATGGATGTGACTCTGAATAATGAGAGCAGCTCCTTCACTGACCCCGGGCTCTCTGTTTATTAGTCCAAATTTAATTCTTGTGCTGGCTCATGTCCACAAGCATCAGCTGCGTTTCATTCACAGACTGACTGCAGCCAAACACAACACTGTCACGATGTACTTCTCAAGCTGGTGACAATGACACACTTCTCTGACGGGACTCCAACGTCACTGTTATTCCCCTGAACGTCTCATTCAACTTAAAACATGGTGCCTGAAAGATTTGTCTCATTAAACTGAACAGTATAAAACACTATGATGCAAATTAAAATAAAAGTGGACCCGATACTTCACTGCTGTCATACTTTAAAAGTGAGAGCGGCTGAGAGATGTTCTGCATGACTGGTTTAATGTCCCACCAGGGGAAGAGCGCACAAAGAAATCACAACATCAGACTTATAGTAATTCATCTAAACTGTAAAATGCTATATTTAGCTCAACACAGACTATTAAAGGTCTTGAATTGAGGTAGTAAAACTTTCACGAGGCTCTATTACAGATACTGGCTGTAAATCAAACAGCAGTAATGTAATCTTAATACACAGGTTGTTTAAAGCTGCTCTAAAAAATGATTGCCACTGGTGAGTCCTGGTATCTGTGAGAATACAGTTTAAACTGGCTGTAAATATGTAATTTTACAGAACACCAGTGGGTTTAAAACAAATGGACTGAACACATCATAATATAGTGAGAAAGTTCACGCTCTGAAGTCGCTTTGAATAAGTGTTGAGCGCCGAGAGAGAGAGAACGAATCGTGCTCATCGTCACAGCCTACATCGAGCATGATTAGCAGAAAAGAGGTCACGTGAGATGAAAGATCCATATTTTACCGTCCTGATCGTGTCAGGAAATTATTTAAATTGGACGCCGTAGAATAACAAAAACTAACCACCAATGTAACCACCAATTCTTTTTATTCCTGCTTCTTCAATGTGAATATTTTCTGGTTTCTTCACCTCTCTGTGACAGTAAACTAAATATCTTTGAGGACATTTGGGGACGTCATTTTGGGGAATTTGGGGAAACACTCATCAATATTTTGAGACCAAACAGCTGATTGATTAATCAAGAATATAATCGACAGATTAATCGAGACTGAAATAATCTTTGTTGCAGCGATAGAATGACAATAAATGTTTCTAAGGGTTGCAACGGTAAGAAATGTTCACAGTACAATATCCAACTCGGAAAATATCTGGTATACGGTATTACACAATTATTATAATTAGTTATAATTAGGGAATGATGATGATATTAAACTTGAAATATATAAATAATTTTCTTACTTAAACACTTTCTTACACAGCAGACTTTAAGCATGTAGATAAGCAAATTTACATGGTTAAATTAGATGAAAAATTAACTAAAATGATCAACAAACTGTGAGGACATAACAGTTTTGATGTTATGACGTCGATACACAGTGATACAAATGCAGAGATGACCCGTCTCAGTCCAAACACTCCTCTGGTACCCCAAGCTCCCAGTCTGGGCCACTAGATGCACGGCTAAACAAGCTAAACTAACAATTAGCTGCTACTTTTGTGATATGCTGCCCCCTTAAAACATCTCAAACAAGATCAATAAAGTGTTTTCATACGACCTCTCTCACAAATATGTATACTATAACAACACATATCAGGAGAATTAATGGATACTCGTGACTACAACACCAAATGCTTCAATTAATCTGACTTGATGATATTGACAGTGAACTTCACAGGGACCCACTCTGGTTAAGCTTTATGTTTAGTACAATGTACTGGTTGATATCAGTGTGTCGTGTTTGCTTTATTAAACTGCACTGATCAACATTATTTCAACATTAGCCTGGTACAAACTGGCCTTAATCAGCTGTGGTAGTTGAACATTAATGGCTGCACTGAATCCTGGTGGTGACATGCATCAAAGCCCAGCAGCCATTAGGATAACCGCAAAATACATCCCGGGGCGCAGCGGGGCTAAAAATAGACTCGGCACTTCTCACAACAAGTGACTGTCTTTCAGGATGATGGGACGTGTACTCCGGGCCTTGTACGAGCCTCGCCATCACTACTGACTGCCACGCCACTGCTGGTTGAAAAAATATGAAACTGTAAGAATCACCAGCATCATCACCGCGGCAATTACAGAGCCAAAGCAATCGCTGCTATACTGTCAACATTAGGGATCATAAAGGGAAATGATTATCACTTTCTCGTGGCCGGGAGGAGCTAATAACCTCTGTGTCCTTTCACATAATATCAAATCAATGGCTTGTTTTGAATGCATTTGCTGTTTTCCGCTCATTATTCCGGTGGTTATTCATTCCTGTGAAGATTTTCCTTTAGGTAACGGCTTTATTACCTGCTATTAATGAAGGCGATGACTCAACCTGAAAGTCACCAGTCCTTATCATTAGGCCGAGGAACAGGACACATGTTGAGCCGCTCACAGGCTCAACAGTTCTTCAGCTGCAAGTTTTTTAAGATCCATTCTGTTATAGAAAATATTTGTTTTTCTTTTCAATTCGACACCTGAACTTCATCTGATACTGAATACCGATTTCATAATCTCACTCTTGCATGACTGAAAAGTTTAGTTTGCTGACGCGTGCTTGACATTTCTTGCATACTGGAAAAAAAACCTGTCTAGTTGCATACAGGTGTGTGAGTATGTGAGGAAGTAGCAGAGTCCTGCTTCTAATAAATAAATAAATGAATAGATAAATAAATAATGAGGTATCAGATCGGAGCATAGATCTGCGTACTCACAGACTGGATCCAGGATTTTAGGCTGTATCGGAGGCATTTCCTTCATTGGTATCAGTTCTGGACACGACTGACGACTTCAAAATCATTATCAGTTTTCTTTACCCCTGCTGTGACCATCAGAGGCTGTCAGTTAGTTTAACGATTATCTAGATTACCCATTAACACAGTGAAAGAATCAGTGCTTTCCATGATCAGTAAACAGTAATTCAGAGTCCGACTGACTTTACAAGTAGATATCAGTGTATATCAGCTGATTTACACCAATATCGTTACCAACTCTAACAAGTATTAGATTGAATTCATGTATATTCTCTCTGGTGGATACTTCTGCTCTGCCTCAACTCCCTGTGATTTAAGGAGTTTCCTGTTTGTGCTGCCTTTACACCGCTATCAGAACCGCTTTGGACCACCGGGAGGAGGTTTCTGTAATGTCCAGTGTAACGGGACACCTGGTGCTTGTTTGTCATTACAAATGAATCACTTAACTATAGGCAATGATCGCAACAGTACAGATTAACTCAGTGGTGTGCCACTTCAGACGGGGTGCACACTAACATTTATAGCTTAGCAGGTACAGTGAAGGTTTAGGCTTTAAAAGGAGTGTTAATAACGTCTTTTGAAATCAATGTGGCATCTGTACGAAGCTATTTTTTAAATGTTTTATAATGAGTCCCTTTCTACTTCAGTTATTTAGGAGGATGCTGCAACATTTTTTTTGCTGTGAAGCTTCAGAAATGATTTATGGACTCGAACATAATGATTACATTTTCCTTTTTTTGGGTGAACTTATCCTTTAACGGCCATAAATCTAGAGCGCTTAGAAATTCACTATTCGTGACATCCTTCAGTCCATGATTCAAACCCTGCAAATTACTAGACAGACACGATTTACTCTGCGTCGACCAAGAGGAAAAAACATCCCCCTAAAAAGGTCGACGACACACACCTTAACCTTTTTCCCCACATTCTGTCAATAGTCTGGAGCCCTGTGTTTCAATCCAGATGTTCCCACACACATCAGGACCACTTCAGCTGTCTGACGGCCACCTGAGGCACTGACACTGTGCTGCCTGGTTAACAGGCTGACTCCTCTGAACACATGATCATTAGCCAGCTCTCTGCCCTGACAGGATAACAGAGGGATTTACATCAACCTGTGTGTAGGAGCCGTAGGGGTCATTTGATTAAACACCAGCAGGTCTGTTATCAGACACCTCTGAGAACAAACTAGTCACTGAGTCAGTCTGCAGGGAGACATTTGTGAAAGGCTGCATGTTATCTGGTGATGGAGGGACAGAAAGAAAAAAAAACACCTTGCTCCATTATCGGACACCCTTCCCAATGACAGGTGTGGTGTGGCTTCATTCTCAGGTCACATAAACAGGATGTAGACAACAAGTAAACACCAGCGGCCATCATATGATTCATATTCAACGTCTGTCAGTGAGATGGGCTGTGTGGTAGGTTAAAGGGTGATTCTGTCTGGGGATACGAATCAAGCAGGACACCTGACATCTCGGTGACAATACTAATATTTTAGTTTTTTCACAGCACATAAAGCAACAATATGTTTTTTATGGCCTTTTAAGACGAAACTAGAGGGGAAAATACAACTAACCGCCGCCGCACGTTAACTCATCCAGCGACCGTTGAGACGGTTGACCGATTTCCGTTACGAACTTTGCACGATGTAATAACCGTTTATCATCACACACACACACACACACACACACACACACACACTAACACACACAAAATCTGTATCACATCCATTTGTTTAGTGTTGATGGAGGGTTGCGTTCACATTTTTAAGGGCAAAAGAGGAAACCGAGCGTGTCAGACGGGGGTCGTGTCTCGTCGCTCCGGCGTCCGATAATGGGTGCATGCGAGATGCGCTTACCTGTAATGGGAACGAGGCGCTCTTGTTGCCCACATATCCCCGGACTACATGGCTCTGTATGGACAGCACGCGGCATTCCATGGCGGCTCCCGGTCAGCCGAGGAGGGGGTGCAGGATAATCCGTTACTTCAACCGGAATGAACGCCAACACATAACAACACAGAAAACAACTGGATCCAGGCACAACAGCGCTGCCAGTCAGTGAGGAGGAGCGACGTTAGCTAGCTAGCTAACCAGCCGTGCGGCACACGCAGGATGGCGGTGTGAAGTGTGTGTGTGTGAGCGCGTGTTGTGGTTGATGTGAGTGTGTGTGAGGATGGGGGCGCGAGGGAGAGAGAGAGAGAGAGAGAGAGAGGGAGAGAGAGCGGTCCCACGCACAGACATGCGGGGACACACATACACACACGCAAAAGAGCGTGAATCTGGCGCACAAAGCTGGTGTTTACGTTGTTGCTAACGGTTGAATTACACAAAAGTGTGTCACGAGCTGACCAGACAAGCCGAGGGGTCGCGTGCAGCTACACTGAAGGACAACACACTCACACATACACACAATCACGCATACACGCGCACAAACGCAGACGCACGTATTCTACGCAGGCAATCTGAGTGACCGCCTAAACCGGATGACGTCACCGCAGGGCCACTGAGCGCATCCTAATGATGATCAACACAGCTGGAATTGAATGACTCTGAACGACAGCTTCCATCTATCTTATCCAACTATAATCGATTCCATCACTCCACTTTACACAGCCGAATTATCTGAGAAGATATTTCACATTAACACGTCACTCATATTTGTGTATTCCTCGCCAAATTAAATGATAAATCCACAAAAAAATGCATCTTTTTAAGATGAAGTTTGGTGTTGCTCTCAGTGTTTTTTTTGTTTTTTTTTCCAGTGTGCATTTGTGCCTGGTTGTGACTCACACCATCTCTATCACAGAGTCGTGACTGAGGGGGGATCTGACTTGGCAAAGACTGCCTCTGTCACCACACAACACAAAAGGCAGCGAAGGAGAGAGACAGAGTGCACCGAGTGCATGTACAGACAAATATAGCCTGCAAATGCAAGCTAGATGGGAGAAATAAGAGTGTGAAGCATAGAAACACAGAGGTAGACAGAGATAAATGGAGCTGAATAGAGAGATCATGAATTGACAGCACCACCTGCTGTTCATTCAGCCCTTCATCGCTCTAATTGCATTTTGCATAAACGCACACATCCTGAATATGAAAAAACCCAAGACTGACTCTTTTTAAAGTGCTGCTTTAATAAAATAAATGTGTTTCTATCATTATTGCACAGTACAAACAAACAACCAGAGATACAATTCCCTCATTTTAAATGGCAGGTCCCCCAAACTTCCTTTGATGTTTCTTCTTCTCTCCCTCTCTCTGCTCTTCCATGAGGCAAAATGAAAATGAGGAGGTAATGGAGGAGGAAGTCAGAGAGGACAGGCCTGAGGAGAAGAGGTTAACGAAGGGCGTTAAGAGGAGGAGGCAGGCGTCATGGATCATTTGGAGTCCTGGTCCATTTCGGGCTCTAAAGAGAAAACAAGTAACAAGTAATTTACTGGCGATGTGGGAATACATTTTGTTTTATTTCTTCACTGCACATCGTTTAGTGTGTAATGACAAATGGTTCTCTATCAGCTGTAATGCTACAGAGCTGAAACATGATGTTCCAGAGGTAAAAATACATTTTTAATCTCCATAAGGAATTGGATTATCAGCCGTAATGTATTACGCAAACAAGGTAGACGAAGCAATATGTCATTGTGATGTCTTAGAATATTTTTCTTTCCTCGCATCCCTCCTGAAAAACGACACTACGCCCTAATCCAAAGAGTGGGGTTATCAATCAGATTCATATGTTGCCATGGAGATCCTAACCGCTCCAAAATTGTGTGTCTGAAAGCCACCTCCATCAGACATGATGTGCCTCCCGAGGACAAACCAATTACTAAAGCCAGATTTACAGTACACTGAATGTTTTAGACCAATGCCAGCCAATATTTTCAAGTTTAGATGATAATACATCTTTCTGATATTCTCTTTTGCGATAAACTCATAACGTGACTCATAAGAAATCTCTTCTCTCCAGCTTTTTCTCACCGGTAAAGGTGAACTCAGGGAAGCTGCTCAGATCTCCTCCTCCATAAAGTCTCTGGAGCTTTGAGATTTCCTGTGACAGGTGTTTTTCGTAATCTGGCTCCGCCTCCAAAGGTTCTCCGTTTATCCTGAGAGAAGAAAAGGTGATATGAGTTGGGGGGATTAAAACAGAAATCATTGTCATTCAGTCGATGTCTCCTCGACATTTTATCTCAGCATCACAGTTTACAACCAGCGTACGAAATTAAACCTGAGGGTTTGTTTGTTTCTATCATAGGTCAGGGTGCCCATTACGCAACTGTGCCGCTCGCTGTTCTTTTCACAGCTACACATCCACGTACGTAGAGTGGATAGACTCTCTACTGAACCTGTACATAACCAGGAAATCTCAAAGGCTAAAATGAATAGAAATGAAAGGAAATGAAAGTTTATTTTGGAAACAGCAGCTCAATTTTAATCATCTTTCTGTGTCTAATAAATTCAGCATTTTGAGAAATTTGTGTTTTATTCAAGATTAAGAACAGAAGATCGACACCACTAATTTCTAGGCGTCAAGTCCCAAAATGTTAAACTATTCCTGTAACAAGCCACACAAAATGAACCACCTGATTTTTGGTTGTTCATAGAAAACCTCTTTTGTCTCTTTACCCTCTCATGTTGTTGTATTCTCTGATCTTCTCCAGGAAGAGTCTTTGTACCGGATCTAAATCTAAAAAACAAATGAAAACAATATTCGTAAAAGCCCACATCACCACACAATATTGATATAAGGCAAAAGTACTGAGAACTAAGAACTATGACATGGTTCGGGTTAGAAAAAGTTGTGTGTCCCTTTACCATATTCACTCCCCAATGCTTCAGTCTGTGCTCCTTCCTCCTCCACTTCCTGTTCCAGTTGCACCTCCTCCAGAGCGGGAGACTCAACAGCTGCTGTGGTAAAAACCCCAAAACAGGACAGAAGAGGGTATGAAGGATAGTTGGGTTGATAGTTGATAGTCGATTGCGCTTTCTAAAGCATCTACATCCTCAGCAAATTATCTACTTGGGCGCCTAACAGGAGTCAAACTTACCACTCGATATATTTGCCTCCTGACCAATCGGACCTTCTCTTTCCCTCGTTACGTGCCCAGGAACTGAAAAGAGCAGCTCCTCCATCAGTGCATCTGTCTGCAGTTCAGACAGAGCGTCGTCCTCAGGCAGAGACAGATACTCGATCTTCAGTTCCTCAGCCTTCTCCTCAGACACGACCTCGTCCTCTGCCTCTACCTCCATCCTCGTCTCTCCAGCAAGACTTTCAGCTTCTTTCTCCAGATAATCTGTAGCTTCACTCAGAGCCTCGTTCTCCAGAGATCCCAGCGAGGCCTCGACTTCAGCCAGAGTCACCGACTCAAGAGTCATGGCCTCCAACACGCTCCCTTCCTGCTCTACAGACTCCTTTTCTGCTTCCTGATCGATCACTTCATCCTGTTGCTTCACTGGTAAAGTGTCGAGTGGCTGCCTCGGCCCTTGCTCCGACCCGAACATGGCCTCCAGCAAAACGGATGTCTCAGCTTCTATTGCATCTGTGGCTTCAGAGATGGAATCTACCGCTAAGAGTTCAGCTTCTGTTGCGTCCTCGAGTAAAGCAACGTCTTCTGTTGTCATTTCAACCTCCACCTTCTCCTCTTTCACCGGCACCTCAGCCTCTTTATCAAGTGCGTTCCTTGTTTCTAGCAGAACTTCGGATTCAAGACTTTCAACTTCAGCCTTCACGTCTGATAAAGTTATGGATTCCAGCGTCATGGCTTCCTCTTCGCCTCCCTTCTCCTCCATCTGCAAAGACTCTTCTGAATCTAGACGTGCTTCTACCACGGCAGGAGTTTTGGAAAGCACTGCAGTAACATCAAGGAGAAGGTCATTCACTAACAGGCCACTTTCTCCTTCGAGCTCTTGAAGATCTTCCGACAGAGAGTCCCAGTTTGAGAGAGCTTTAGTTAAAATGTCACTCTCATCCTCGCTTGAATTCTCAGTTTCAGCTGCAGCTTTGTATTCAGCTCCGGGCTCCGTCTGGACTAACAGCTCCTGGAGTTGTTTTTCTATTTGTTCATCGAGAGAAGATTTTGTCTGGAGGAGCTCATCAGCCTTTAAAGATCCTACCTGGACCTCGACTCCATGGAGCGTTATGAACTCTAAAGTCATTTTCTCAGACATGTTCACTCCCTCCTCCACCGGGACACTTGAGGATGATTCTGCTGTAGATTCTACTTCGTTTTCTTGTACATTTTGGATTAAGGCAGTGTGTGAGAGGCTGTCGGCTGATTCCAAATAAACTTCTTCGATGCTGGTAGAGGTGTTGATCACTCCTGAGTCTGAGCTGTTTGTTTCTACTTCTTGAGCTGTTGTATCGGCCTTAATTTCTACTGTAGTTTCTACTGAACCTTCAGCTACAGCATCTCTGTTCTGTAGTGACAGCAGAGGAGACATGCTGGCTTCTACCGATGGTTCTACTGTAGTTTCTACTAAGGTTTCCTCTGCAACGATGTGTGAGAGGTTCACAGGACCTGAGTCTGTGGTGGTGGTTTCTACTGTTTGCGCTGCTTCATCTGCTTTGGTTTCTACTGTAGTTTCTACTGAACCTTCAGCTACAGCATCTCTGTTCTCTAGTGTTTCCAGAGGAGAGGTTCTGGCCTCTACTGATGATTCTAATGCAATTTCTACTAAGGGATCTACTTTTACAGGCCCCGAGTCTTCGTTGTTGGTCTCTACTGCTTGAGCTGGAGTATCTATTGTT
>OMLP01003904.1:30528-50535 GCA_900302685.1 Spondyliosoma cantharus | reverse complement strand
TGCGGTCATGGCGGTGGGGCGGAGCTTGCACAAGGCACAGTATGTTGGTGGGAGGGGTTAAATAGAAACAAAAAGGGGAGTTGAGAGGGGTTGTGATGTCAGGGGGGGGGGAGGGCAGTTCTGTGTAATCATGACAACCAGCTGTGCCATTAGAACACACTCTGTTACTATAACAACAACACAAGGCAGCTGTCGTGTTTCAGCCAAACAACCACTGTGAGGAAACCTTCGGAAAACAAGCAAACCAGTCAGAGAGAAGAGGCTGCCGGAGGAGTCAAACTACAAGTCTGCAGAGAGAGAAAGAACTCCTGATCACCTGAAACAGGAAGCGGAGGACGTGAGACAACACAGCATGCCAGGCATACACTCCTGAACGCAGAGACTACACACACACACACACATTCACCCACACAAAGTAAAGCCTAACATACTCAGGATTCTAGTTTCCAGCTTCTACTTGTCTGGCTGAAACATCATTTGGGAGCATAAAGGCAATAGCATTACAGTAGAGAGTAGTCATCTAGTAAAGGAGGCTAGAATAGCAACAGCATAATCTAGCACCCCAGCTAACCTAGCAAAGCTGCTAGCTTAGCATACAACAACTGCGTACAGTGTTAACTACGGGAGCATGGCTAGTAAGCTAACACCAGCTTGGCAGAGAAAAGATGGGTCGCTAAAGAGGAGGACAGTGGATGAGAAGATTTTAGGAGACAAGATAGGGAGAGAGAATAAGATAAGAAGAAGAGTAGAAATCAAGAGGAAATTAACTAAAGATAAAGTAAAGAAAGGTGGATTGAGAAAGAGATGAAAGAAAGGATGAGGAGTCACAAGGAGAAGGAAAAGAGAAAAAGAAAGAAAGAATGAAATAAATACAGAAAGAAAGAATGAAAGAAAGGCAGAACGAAATAATGACAGAATGAAAGAAATACAGGAAGATAGAAACAGAGAGAGGGGTGTGTTGGGGAGGGGGACGGAGGCTGGGTTGTTGTGTGGACCTTTATAACGTAGTCTAGCCGAGCCAGACACACCCTGACGGCTGACACACACTCCTGTAGCTGTCCCTGCTCCTGGCACTGAAACACACATATACACATATACATACACACACAGAGGATCAACCATTCTATAGACAAAGACACACACTCACACACAGTTAATGTTTGAGTCCATATTCTTGATTTTGTCCAAATTAAGGTATTGAATTAAACTTGTCAGCAGTTTTTCTTTTTCAAGTAATTCAGACCTCTCCGAAAAATCTGACACTGGACATTTTAAGTCCTCTTAATACCATTAATATTGTTTATCTTTGGAAAATCAAGCAATATATGACTGTTTAAATTAAAACAGAACAGCAGTTGTGCAGGTAAACTGACTTACATTAAATGTCAAATGCTACATCTTGTGCAGTCGGTTGTAATTGAATTTCCTGCACATCAGTACAACATCTGTACAATATCCAAGAGCATACATCTTAAATGGAAATGTAATATTTGCCTTAAAGTGTCCCAATTTATTTCAAACAGCTTTTTGAGTGCCTGAACAAACACCTTAATCTCTGAATCGAGTTTGGTTATTTTCTTTCAGTAATCAAAAAGAGAGAGAGCACAGTGAGGCCTTGACTCATGCAAGGAGAGGCTCCTGTGACTCACTGTGATGAGTAATGTGCAACTGTAAATGTAGCCAGTGTTACAAAAACAGGCTGTCGGGAACAACAGCCAGGTTTTCAGCAGAGTGGAACAGATTCTCTAACCGACCTGTCTGTGCTGGATGGTAAAATACCAGTTTGGTTCAAGTGTTTTTAGGCATTTATTTATTTTTTCATTCATATTTCCTGCCTTCCTGTTTTCACAACTTTATCCTAATGCATGTATTTGCTCTGGATTAGTGTGTATTAAATATTGAGTGCCTCCTTGTCAGAGGTGTTACTGACCCTGACTTGTGAAATTAGACAAAAACAGCAAACCGGATTCAGTACACGAGTGTGTGAATGTCAGTGCTCTTCAAACCACGCGCAGCTTGACAGCTACAGTCAAGCAACAACTGGATGCAACACATCTAGCTGCCTGGTGGGGGCATCACAGTGTACTACACATCTGCACAAACCAGCCATTTAAAGTCTGGTTTGTCGGTGTTAAAGCCTTCTAAAGTGACTAAAACACTTGAAGAGTGTGAGTTAGTAGACTGACAAGAGGGTGTTCTGTGTTTTACTTCTCAAATAGTCCAATCCAAATGCAAAAAAACTCCTCTATGCTCCAGGTTCCGCCATAAAAGGCAGTGTGTTCATCATATGATTTGATAGAGTATATCCCAGCTGCAGTACCACCCCAGTCCAGCAGTGGCAGTGTGCTCTACCTGTCTCCCTCTCTGTTCCTCCTGAAGCTGGCGTCGCAGGGCTTCTATCCTGGCACAGTGGTTGGCATAGAACTCACACAGAGACTGGCATGGGCAAGGGAGCAAAAGGCCAGTGTAGGAGATAAATAAAAGGGGGTAGAAAATATAGAAGGAAGGGTTTATTATGTGGATTAAACAAAGAAAATGAAGAAATACAGGATGAAGAAGCAGGGAAGGAAACACAGCAGGAGGAGGGCAGCGAGTAGGAAAAAGACGAAGAGTCCCAGCGGGTGTAGCGGACAGAAGAAGAACAGCAGATTTTGGGGAGAAGAAGTGGTGTAGAAAGGAAGGTGGACGGCAGTAAAGTCAAATATCGGTCACATCTCAGTGGTTTACGCCTCAGTTGAGCAAAGAGTTACACCACTGAGACATGACTGCACCTCACTCTGGAGAAAACTGACATCCAGCACTGCTGCTGGTTGTGTTTGTTGTTCAAAGGCTTTGTGCCATTTTCTCGAATAAGTGCATTATGTTGACTCTACTGAATCAGACTGAGAACTTCATTAGATTAGCCATTAGACAATCTATTTATTGTGGTCTGTGTTGTCCCTACTTCCCTCGCTTCCCTCTCTTCCTTCTCATTCTCCGCTCCTCTCTTCCTCACTGGAACAGACCACAGATTTATTCTCCTCTCTCTGACCTGACTCAGTGTTCTGGGGGAAATTAGGAGAGAACAGGACAAAAGGTAGTCTAGGAAACATAAACAGACTGCTGTGCTTCAACCCTGAGGAAACAAATCCCTCCATCTTTGTCTCTCACTAGTAAACTGAAGCAGCTGTCTGGGAAAGCACTCAGTGTTCCTGTGCACAGCTAGTTCTCTCCAAAAACACAGCAAGCCACATTAATATGACACCAACATAAACAAGCACAGTTAGAGTGGTCAGATTAAAATATGAAAACTTTAAACACATCAGTAAACATGAATATTGAGAGTATATTAAACTAGCGAGAGGACAGGACAGGATTTAAAGCTACAGTCACAACAACAATCCAATGTTTTGAATGTGGACAATATTTCATTCAGCAAAACATTTACTGGGTTAGCAGGCTCGTTAATTAGACGTAGTTAAACAGACTTTTTGAATCAATAAAGCTTTAGCAATATATTAGCAGTTATATTACATGTATTAGCACATGCCACTACTTTATTTCTATGTCACATGAACTTAAAAAGTTGTACCCATGTTGTAGCATGTTTGATGAAGTGTTTTAATGGACTTTTTTAGTTTAACTCAAAACCTACCAACAGAGTTCAGTGAAGATTAAAACACAACTTATTGGAACGGGTCATTCTTAAAGGGGTCGACTTCATAAGACTTGGAATAAAAAGGTAACTGTCCTCAAACTTCTATGAAAAATATGAGCGTTTTACTTACTAGATAAAAAAATTTAAAAAATCACAAAAAATCATGCATTTATTCTTGTATTTATTAACTTTCACTTTATGATCTATTGTTGGATAAGTTTATGTTGAATTAAAGACATTTTTATTTATTTTAAAACTCTTATGGTACGTGTCCACAGGGGTGTTTTTGTCATTGGACTCTAGACCAACATCCTCCTACAATCACACAAACACTCCTGGCTGAGCCGGACTGGACAAAAGTCTCACGGCTCGTCTGCTCTGTGATTTCAAACCGGACCAACATGGCGGCTCGTTTAGAAACTTTCTCTTGAATTCAGCGAAATGTGTTTGTGAAGACATTTTAAGTGGGATATAAACCACGCAGCTGCCGAATCTTATTTCATTTTAACTCAACAATTGTTGGGTTTTACAGTCATCAGGAGATTCCAGAAGCAGCCAGGAGCGCTGGACTCCTCTGATTTGCATAATGACCTCGACCTAACATGCATGCATATGTGAAGAAGGCAACGCAACACTCCCAGAATGCACTGCAAAGCTCCGTACATAGATAACGAACGGGAAATGTGAAAATGCCGGATCCTGTGGACACAAACCATTAACGTGCTGTGTAATTATAGCATGAATGGATCTCTGGTGTACTCTGCTAAGTTAGTTTGTTAACTATTTATTTCATTAAGGCGATTACGTAGTTATTTGACGTTATTACAGAGGTACACACGTGAGCTTTCCCTCGTGTCTTGTATTAACGTGTTAGCTAACTGGCTGTTTACCTTCAGCTGGGTGTTAAAAGCGTCTATTTCCAGCAGTTTGGCCCTCGTTTCTCTCTCCACAGCATCCAGCTGTTCTCTGAGCTGCTGTCTGCTGGTCTCTTTCTGCTCCACAGCCTTCTGCAGGGACGACAGGCTGTCACCTGAAGACACAAACACAGACAGCGTTGGATCAGGTCAGGTTTATTAGTCACAGACATACCTTTAGTATCCGTTAGTGATAGAGTTCATGAATCAGAGAATCAGTTAACCAGAACCGTTTCATTATCACCAATCAATAATGCTCTCTAATATCAAGGCAAGAATATGTATTTTTGATATATACATTTATACATTTGAGCGAGAGTTTAGATTATGATACTCACGATGCAGACTGTTCTGTTGAACCTGTTTCAGCTGGTCGTTTAGACTCTGTTTATCAGGTATTAGCCTCCCCAACCACTGCTGGGAGTCCTGCAGATGACCAGAAAATCAAATCAAGAAAAGAGAAGGCACAGAAATAATAATCCTTTTGTCTGCGTTTCGGGTGATTACAGATGTAGCAGAAATTAATTTGTGTTAATTTGCTGATTTGTTTGCGTACCTGCAGCTGCTGTTGTAGCAGGGTGATTTCAGCAATGCGTGTTTCTCTGGTCTGATTGGTCTGCTCCACCTCCCTCCGCTGGGCTGACAGACGAAACCGAACATCCTTCAGTTTGCCCTCCAACTGGCTCTTCTTATCATTCTAAAGATAGGGAAAGAGAGATGGAAAGGAATATAATATTACATTTCTGCTTATGTACAAAGTGTTAGGTTGCAGAAATAATTAGTCGATAGCTTCCTGTTGGTATTAGTTGATTGCTTTTGGCTCAACTCTCTACAATACAGTGACTTTGTTAGTACTTGTGCTCCATTTGCCAACTCAACAGTCAGCTCGGTGCCAGGTGACATACTGAGCTTGTGCCTCTTTGCAGAATTTCCTCAGCAGCTTATACCAATCCGCTTTGACTCTAAATAACTGCCATGCATATGGCTTGTTGTCAATGTTTGATTATGTGACTTGTGTTTGGTTACCAGGGCTTCCAGTTCAAACTCCAGAGTCTTCTTCCTGGCTTTGAGCAGCACTATACTCTCCTGCTCTCTGTTTCTTTGAGTCAGAAGCTCCTGGCGACGTTGACGCTCCCACTCCAGCTGACGCTGACGCTCTAATTCACGCTTAGCAGCCTAGACAGTTGACACACACATACAGCAAAACATTATGATTACATACAGCTCAAAAAACTGCATTCAAAACTTACACAAGATCACATACATAACAACATTTTATATTCATACATTACACACTTCATTATACACAACACGCAGTCTGCAGTAGGAATGTAAATTGGGCTCTTTCAATAAAAAGAGGGCGGTGGTGAGCAGTGAAAGGCCTCCAAGTTATCTGCAGCAGATGTAATTACACCTTCGCAGCAGTAAACTGCACCTCAACCACAACTCTTCAATTAAAACGCAGATAGCAGGTTATCACTTTCTTCTGTCCTTCATACCTCTCTCCTCTCTATCTCTTTGCGTCTCTCTTCTTCTCTCTGCCTCTCCAGCTCTCTTTGTTTCTCCAGTTGTTTTTCTAGTTCATGTTGTCGTCTCCTCTCCTGCTCCAGACGTTCACGCTCCTGAAACAAAAACATGCAAAAACTGTTAATGCAGAACAAACAACTCTATCATTTGTTGCAGGTCGACCAAATGTATTTCCATTTCCTCCGAGACGCATCGTAAATGTAATCTACTTACTGATAAATTTAAAAAACACAGCGTACTGTGGCTGTTACAGTGGAAGTACAGTGGCTATTATAAATGCAAATACTTTACAGCCTTATACATGACCCATAAGCCATGACTAATTCAAATGAATATAGTTATGATAGTTTACCTTTCTCTCCTGCTCCTCTCTCTCCAGCGCTGCCAGCCTCTCCTGCTCTTTCCTCTGCTGCTCCTGCAGAGCCTGACGTCTCTTCTCCAATTCCAGGTTTCCTCGCTCAAAGTTCTCCCTCTTCTTGTCCTCAAACGTCACTGTGGAGATAAAAAGGAAGTTAAAATAAACTACATACAGGCTACGATTAGACATTTAGACAAGATGTAACTAGTGGGGGTAAAAGGGTGAATGTGCCTTGTGTGTTTCTGGCTGACACAGGACTAAAACCAGCACACATACACACCAGTCTGCTTTATTTTTAACTGCAAGAACCTCTTTGTTCACATGAATGTCAATGAGGAGTGGCTAGGAAACAGACAGAAAAGCAAAGTGGACTCAATCGCCTCAATGACGACTGCTTCTCAAGAAGGAATGGAAAAGTTCATGGTAACCAAGCAGCTCACAGATCACCAAAACAACAATTTCAAGTGTTTTCAAGACTCTGAATACTGTTTACAGTTTTTTAAACATTTTTTGTTTATCCAAAATCACAGCAGGGTGTTGAGGCTATAGCCATGGGCGGATCTATTCCCAGTCACCTGGTAGTTTCTTATCTAGGTTGGCTTCTGCCTCCTCCTCTGCCTCCTCCTGGACGCTCTTCTGGTCCGACTGAACACTGTCACTTCGCACCCGCCTTTAAGCCACAAACACAAACCGTAAAAACAATCAATATTGTCAGTACACAAGGTCAGTATTGCCACATTAAAAACGTTAGTCAGTAAAAGGGGTAATTGGTTACAGTATTTACCTGAAAGTGGGTGGGAGGTAATCTGGTGGTAACACAGGGGGCAGCGGTAACCCTGACATCGCCATATCTATGAGGTGCATGGCTAAAATAAACTCCTCAGCTGTTAGCTTTCCATCCTGGTCAATATCTGAGAGGCTCCTAAAGGAAAAATAAGATGGAGCGAGATTGATGCCTTCTGAGTGTCTGCTCCCATTTAGGTCTAGATTTAACAGTTGGATTTCAATGTACTCACCATATTGTGGCCAGCTGGCCCTGAGGAAGACTGGACTGCATCAGGATAGTACGAGCCTGAGGACCTGGAACACAGACACACATCACAGGGAGAGGAAGAAATGTCACCGAATGCATTTAATGCTGTGGTAAACAGAAAAGAGATATTATTACAAATAATAGATACCTGTGAGATGTCCACTCATCATCTTGTCATGAGAGTTAAAAAGCTGTCGGTACTTCAGCCTGGAGGACTGAGGAACGGCCCAATCAGGCGGAGGCAGGCCACTGACACGAGTTAAAGAAAATAAAGAACAGAGGAGAGTGATGTGACGAGAGAAACAATAAAAAGACACAACAAAAGATTACAACAGAGCAGGCTGAAAAGGAAAAATATGTTCAAAATGCTCCTGCGCTCCTTGAGCGGTCAAAGTGTACAGCATACTTTCACTTTTATTTTTCACCCTGAGCTAAAAGCATGACACATTACCTCATTTAAGTCACGCGCTATTGGGGCAAAATGTTGCAAACATCTCTGATTATGTGGCCTACCTTGCAGCGTCCAAGGACGGCCCTTTCTGCAACTTGGTACTGGAACGATTAAATGAAGCGGACTTGTTGACAGAGGGAGCTGAGAAAGACAGAAAGAGTCCGTTTAAGTCAGAGGTTCTTCACTAAACTTTAGAACAGCACATAAAAAACAGCATCTGCCTCTCTGTAATGTAAATATTATGTGTAAATAGAAGCTCAGAACATTTCGAAAAACACCACCTTCCCATGCGTTGTCACCTGGGTGGGAGAAGCCTGAGATGGGCTGCATCATGCCTGAGGGAGGAGCTCCGTTGGCGATGGGCTGGGGGAGGGGAGGCGGGGCCGACGAGACGAGTGGGGGAGACACTCCGACAGGCAGAGGTGGCAGGGGGAGTGGAGGCACGCCTGAAAGAGGAGCTGCGATGGAAGCCATGGGAGGCATGCCTGGAGAGCAGAAACACAGTCCAGACGTGATTATTAGACACATGCATGAGCGATGAGAGAAAGAGATAAAAGAGAGAACATCATCAATAATTCTAATGTCCCCCATTTCATATTCATACTGGTAACAGGGTGTGAGAGCCAGAGTGCTCTCTGTAGGAGAGGAACAATATGACGCTGTGCTGTGTTTGCATTACAACTTTATTGATCAGCCCTGAATGTGCAACAGACTGAGAGTGACTGAGCAAACATTTCCTAAATGACCTTTGGAAAAGAGTGACATCATCCGTATCCTTAATACACCCGCAGTGTTTTACTAGCACGCACAGTTTTATCGCTGCCTTTTTCCAGGCTCGACAAGACATCAGAGAACCTCAAGGAAAAGCAGTTGTCACATGAACTGATGGTTAGAAGATTACATCTTTGTTATTACATTAAACTGTGGGCAGTGTTTCTTCTGCTACTTATCAGCAGTGGACATCACAATCACCACAGAAGGGAAATTAAATTAAAAAGATCACCGTCATGATTTAGCCTTACAATCAGTCACGGCCTGTAATTGCATTTAAGGCAGTGTGACTTATCAAACAAAACAAACCGGCAGACAGGATGTCAGCTGCCATAAACATAATACAATTATATAACACACGTAGCACATTGTGTGTTTTTGTCAGTCTTACCAAAGCCACCCGGGGGAGGTAAAGGCAGTGGGGGTTGTTTCATACTGGGAGGAAGCGACGGTGGCAGAGGGTGACCCTGGAGTTTCAGTTTGATGAGTTTCATGGCGATGGAGAACTCGTGGATGTCCATACGGCCATCACTGTTCATATCAGCCAGAGCCCTTCAAAGGAAGAAGAAGAATAGCTTTAAATAGATTCGAATACTTCACAGAGTACAACTTCATCATTGTGTGATTCTGAATCTGATATCCCAGAGCTGGTTATAACTTCCTGTCGATGTCACTCACCAGATTTGGGCCAGGATGGGAGGGGGAAGTCCTGATTGAAGGAAGAAATTCCTGGCTTGGTCGCCTTGACAGACAAACAGAAACATTATGTGAGATCAAAAAGAAAGGATACTTCGGACAACATGAGGAAAGACAATCCTCATCCAAAAACCCATATATATCATATATATAATATAATAATGGGATCTTAGCTGTAACTGTTAGGACGCTGACAGAAATATAAAATAACTCTTTAATGCACTCTCTCTGAGTCAATACAACAAACTACACAATGCCAACAAGTTACATGATGCAACTTTTAAAATGATTGGAAGATTAATTAGCATTAAAAAAAAAAATCAGTGGCTTCAGCTTCTTCACAGTGGATATTTTATTACTCTTATCATAGCAAACAGAATATGTTTGGGTTTTGGAGAATTGGTAAGATAAATTATATATATTCACTTCGCTGTTAAATAAAAATTCAGATGGGTATTCATTTTCTAACTATCTCCTGTATGTTATATGTATTGTGTTTCCATTTATTGTATTATTCTACGATGCCGTCTGCTGATTGTGTTTTCTGCTGTTGCAAACCAGATTGCCCCTCAGGGACAATAAAGACTTTCCAATCCAATCCAAACGATCATTAGATTGACTGAGAACATAAATGTTAGATAAAATCAATAATGAGAATAAATGTTAGTTGCAGCCGTACTTATCTAATCTTTACTTATTGACGAGTGTCTAATACCACTTACTGGGCTGGAGGAGAATCCCAATAATGTATTTGTTTGGTTGTAGATTTCTGAGGAACATTTCGATTTGAAATTTAACTGCAACATTAAACTTAACGTTTGGCTGTAATGATGAAGGGTTTTTGTCTGATTCAAATGTAGTTTTCTGTCTTTTTTTTGTTGGTGAGATAGTGTGACAACAAAGTGACATAGAGGACATATAAGACTGACATACAGGCAATAACATAAAGCCGTTATGATGAAGTATGGTATCATTTGAGTCTGGGAGTTTGGATTCACGCATCAAAGCACCGAGGACCTGCAGCGACACTGTCGTCGTTCCTGTCCTCATGTCACCTTGTCCATATAAGGGTGTGCAGTGTGTAGATAGAGGAAAGAGAAAGAGACAGAGTGATAGTTACCTGTGATGTAACCCCCGGCAGTGGGAGAGAGGCTGTGAAACTGCTGATCATGTTTGGCTCTCTCATCCACTGAGATCAGAAACACATCTGGACCTAGCCCACAAAACAAACACACACAGTGTTACAGATGAGAAACCGGACACGAAGGTCAAGAACGAAGCCAGACACAGGCGGTGGAGGGGGAAAAAAAAAGAGGAATGAGAAGAATGTGTGAGTCATGACTTTCACTTCCTGCAAGAGGATTCCTAATAAGTGTGTCAACTCAAGACTGATGAGGAAAGAAAAAAGGATGAACGGGTGAGGGGCTGAGAGGCTGATGTCTGTCCTTAGATAACTCGCTGCATGACATATCAGTCAGTTTCTAGCTTGACAATAAGGTGCTTCCATGAACCAAGAGCCAGTTACACCCTCACTGGTCACTCTCAATAGTTAACCAGTCGTTCTGCTTTTCTACTTCCCAGTTTCAACTATGTTATATATTTCTTGACCAGTTAAATCAGATGTCAGTCAGTTAGAAACTCTTCAGTTTCAGTTAACATATCCTTCCTGTACCATTTACCGAAAGTTTGAGTGAATCATAGTGACTCCTTTTTAAAAGGAAGAGCAGTTGATGCTGATGGAAGCATTATCGTTTTACTACAGTTGGAAAAGCTGCTTATTCAGTTGTCTGTTGACAATCTTCCTGCTACAATGTTCTTTATAAGGAGCTTTATATGGTCTTTGCCTGACGATTAGAGGTGGGAAGTACAAATACTTTGTTACTGTTCTTCCATAAATGCTTCAGGTATCTGTACTTCTCTGACAGCTTTTGACTTGTCCTCCCTACATCTGAACACAAATATCTGTACTTTCTCCTCCTCACATTTTCAAAACACACTCTGTATTTTAGTTTAAATGCATTTGAGGGGAATTATCGGCTTCCCAAAATCTCAAGACTCATTTTAACCGGTGCACATCACTTGAGTAAAGAAGTCGAGTCTTCTTTAACACGAATATCTACACTTCTACGTCAGTAAAGAACTTGCTCTGCTAAACATTTCTGATTTTGAGGTATACTTTTGCAACTCTCTCTGCCTCTCCACTGACGTAATTCAGTGTACTGTGCTGGACAATTGGATCAATAAATAATAATAATAATAATGGAGGAATTCTACGATGTAAAACTGGTTACGGAAGATGAGAGTGGATTAATGAGAAGCTGTGGCTCGTCTTCCGATGCACTCATGGAAAATGACGGCGGGTTAATGGAGCAGTGTGCCTTCAACTCTGAGAGGAAAATACAAACGTCAGCTTTCATAAAAATCTTGGATTGCAGTTATACACACAAACATACTGACCTGTGAATGTGGTGGGGAACTGTGCCATGGTTCACTCACTGTTCTGCACTACACGACGACACCTGAAACAACGCAGAGAAAAAAAACAGGTTAAGTGTTTATCTCATCAATCTCATCCCACCTCACTCAACTGCTTAATAATGCAGTAACATAAATAATAAAGTAACATTAAAGTATTTCACTGGTGAGCCACAAAAATTCTTTCATCGTGAAGGGGCAGCAATCCAGCAGTACATTGAAAGTGCCAAATAATGTCTAGTCACCTGCCGAAAGGTGCTGATACAGGAGACAAACTCAGTCAGACGAAATTATTTTCTAGAGTTAATTTTCCACTCTGCTGTCTTTTGATGCTGAAGTTGGGAATTTTTTCAGTTTGGCCTCCCGCCCAGTCAGCCATTACAGATCCTGTGCTTTCAAGGTCTGTTTAGATGCAGTGATAGATGCATAAAGACAAACATAAAGCACATAAATGCAGTAGTTCTTAATAAGATATACAGCTTGGTTCGTCTAAATAAAATATCATGCTGAAGAAGTCTGCATCAGTCTGCTGTTCAGCCTGGTGCCGGTCCTCAGGGGACTGGACCGTGTCAGCCTTGCCTGCACTGTGCATGTCAACAGGGCAGCAGACCTTTATTTATGCAGGGCAGGCTGCCTGAGCTTACTCGCTTGTTTTCTAAACCACTCTGCTTCACACATTCATTTACACATATTCTCACTTGGGAGCTGACCACAGTGAACACCAGTTTTCTACTGTTGGCTGATAAAAAAGCTCCACTGGAGTCGTATTAAAGCGAGTGTTTCCATCAGACGAAACAAACTGCAGAGCTGCTGACTAGGAGACACGAAAGACAGGGAATTAGCGTTAAAGAATGATGGTTTTGTCTGAAATCGAGGCAATGTTTGTTGCAAGAAACATCTATTTAAACACCAAAACAACCTGCCTGAGAAAATAAAGCAAAAATGAAAGTGATTTCCAAAAACATGAAATTCAAGGTATACGTTAGAGCCTGACCAATACTCGATTTTTTGGAGCTGTGCCGGTAACGATATGAGGGAGTAAAAAACGGAGATATCAATATAATATCGGCCAATATATATATATATATATACATGTTTTTGCAATGATCCCTCAAATTTGGATGCGAACCAGAGGCAGGATATTTTACAGTTTAACAATAAATATGACATTACTGCGCTGAAACAATAGACTTTAAAAAATGTAGCTGCATTAAAAGTTCCTGGTGGGACTAAAACAGACTTTATGTCTGAATAGCTGTTTAAAAAATAACGGCATAAAACTGCGTCCTACCCCGTCACAATAAAACCTCCATACAGAAGTGTCTGTGTGTATCATACCTCTGCTCTCGTGGAGGTATGTTAATCAGATCCAGACCTGCCTTACCCTGGCCAGCAGACAACCCATAACAAGAATCTGACACACATTGAAACAGACGAGGACTCAGTGTGGGTGTACGAGTGTGAGTGTGTGTGTGTGTGTGTGTGTGTGTGTGTGGCTTGCTGACTTTTCTCCCAGTGTGGTGTAAACAGAAATTTGGTGTTCTTAGCAAGCGGTGAGCAGAAATCCAGTTTAGGGTCAGTTCATCCAAAATCATGTGGGCTATCTTGGCATGCTGTATCAGTCTTCATATTCACTTCTGAGACTTGAGTCAACAGTGGAATATAACGGAGGTGGAGGGAATTTAGTTTGTCGTGCTCAAAGCATCAAAACAACTCAACAGAAATGTCTCTTTACAGAAACAGTTACTCAGACTGATGTGGACATTTTCTCTGGGACCGTTTCTTTAGTAGAAAATTGTCCTTGCTCTATTCAAGGGTGTGTGTGTGTGTGTGTGTGTGTGTGTGTGTGTGTGTGTGGTATGTGTCTGTGTGTGTGTGTCTCATTATCATCAGAGCAGGAGGACAAAGTAACCAGCTTAACTAGGTCAGACGAACAAAGCCCACCCTGCACAAACACACACAGACGCACACTTGCGCGGCCGTTGCCACCGAGGAATCGTTGAAGCAGTCGGGTAACTACAGTAGATTTTTCACTGGCTCCAAAAACAGGACAGAAGCGATCAAACTGCTGGTCAACTAGGTCAAAGTTTATTTGTATTATTCAATCAAATTCTGAGCATTACCTCTTATCTTAGTTTCCCAGATGATTACTGAACTCAAACTGTTCGAAAAAGCATGTCAGTTTAGACAGAATAGGATCCAAACTGGTTACAGAAACAGTACTTGACAAAACGTAGCTATTTCTTCTAAGTATTCTTGACTGGAACAAACCCCAAGGAAGTAAAGTGCAGCAGAGAGCACAGTGTTATCCTCAAGTGAAGTTACAGGAATTGGAACAAGACTTACTTTTACATCTCCTGCAGCCAAAATCTAGTCAGATTTCAGGCTGCTAAACCTCTGTGCAGCCAATAAGCTGCGTGTGAGTCAAAGTGACTTTTGTTTATGAGCTCCAGCACCTCAGACCAAAGCTAACTGCAAGAGAGATCACATACAGATCACACCCTTTGTCAAGAACAGAAAGCAGGAGCACTCCCTGTTTTTACCATGATATCTTTTGCATTAATCATAGTCTGAGCGACCTTGTTTTGGTGGAGCTGTTGGATTCAATAGGTTTTCATTTGTGACAGCTGCAATGATTACTCAATTAGTCAACCCAAAGAAAATTAACTGCCAATTACCTTGATAATCGACTAACCGTTCCAGTCATTTTTAAAGCACAAATGTCAAAAACGTTTGCTGCTTTTCTTTGTCATTTATGACAGTAAGTCAAGAGTCTTTGGGTTTTCGACTGCTGGCGGTACAAAGGAAGCAAATCAAGAAAATAATCAGCAGATTCAACGATAATGAAAACAATCATGCAAATATCTGACAATGACAACAATTATAAATCCAGCAGCAAACGTAATTTAAACTTCAATTGAAAAGTCAACTGCCTGTGATTGTGAGTTTGTTTGTTGGAGCCGTCGAGCATCTGTTTTCTTTGTCATCATCAGTGAGGACTTGAGGATTTTTTCTCTGTTGTCCCTGTTTACATGTATTGTATTTGTGGGATTAGTCTGTATAATTAGGACGTCGGGATGTTACTGGAGTGTTGGTCTGCTATTGGCTCGTGGCAGATGCCAGTTTAAGCCCCTCACACACATGCACATGCACACGCACAGAACACACACACACACTCTTAAGGCAGCTTCATAACATGATACAGATTAGGGTTCAGACCCTCTTCTCCCTTTGTCCCTCATGTTTCTTCTGACCCTCTCCATCTTTTCCTTCTCCAATGAATGAACTGCACGTAAAGTGATGCTACCCTTCTCTCAGTTACTGTGGAGTAGGGTAATAATACTCTGTCCAGGGATCTAAGAACACTGCAGCATGCATGAATTCCTGACGTTGTATTAAATTTAGAAATTTCCCTGTAAGGAAATGCCGAGAATGATTCCAAGATCCATTGTGAGTCTTTCTTGAAATATTGCACATCATCAGCTGGAGTTAAAAACAACTTGTTGGTGCCAGATGTCCTTCAGGAAAGAGACCATATAAAGAGCTCCACATTTGTTTGTTCACACATTATAAATATTGCCCTTAGCCATATTGCGATTTTGATTACATTTTGATTAACTGTACAGCCCGTATTAAGATTAATCCTGTAAAAAAACTAATGAATACCACACTGGGCCAAAACTGAATCTAATCACAGAGATTTCTTGGGAGGTTTTTCAGTGGAAGTGGAATAAGATAAAATGTAAATGTAAAAGCTCAAGTTAATATGAGAGGCCTATATAAAATCATAATTCCTTTAAATCCACAATGCCGGATTTCTGTGGGGTTTTTCCACCTTTGCTCCTTCAGCAATTTTTGCTTTTAAAATGGAGAAACATATTTCAGCCTCTTCTGCTGCCAGTGCATTGTGCTCTTACTATAAATATCAACCTGATATCATGTCAATTTATTCAACAATTTGGCTACAGGAGTAAGAAAATAGGCAACACCAAACATCAAAATGGACCCATTAATGCAGGACACATCACAAGATAACAGTCCTTTTAGTTAATCCTCAGTCACCTGATCCTCTATTGTTTTAGCTTGAAGTAGAGCAGAAATGATGGGCCGATTAATTAATAAACTGTTTGTCAGAATTCATTATTGACTGAATGTGAAAGCTTGCTTGGTTTCCACAATTTAATGTCACATTAAACTAAACGTTTAAAAATGTGACGACTCACTTGTAACTGGGACATTCTGCAGGGAGTAGTCATTAATCTTATCATTTTTTGAGACTACATCATTAGCAAATTAATTGGAAAAAAATAACCAAAGGTTTACCTGATAATTAACACCGGAATATTTATCTTATTCTTTGACTGTTTCATCTTGTGTGGATGGTTAAACAGTTACGTGTTGGTATTAATAACTGCAGCCTCTTCACGTCAGAATTCTCACTCTACACACACACACATACACGGACAACACATGCATTTGCATTTAACACACACACACACACACACACACCCCCACCCCCTTTCTCACTCGCACACTAAAGAAACACTGGCTGACAACACACCCCCTGACGCTGACCTAAGCTCCGTGTCTCTCCCTTGAAACGCATTCTTATCACACTGATGTCAAAAGGGTGAGGCCTGAGAGGTGACAGGACACCCACCCATCCAGCACACACTCACAGCGTTACTACTGCAGCCTCTCCATCAGCTCTTGCTGTATCACTCCACCCTTCCCTCAGGCTCCCATCTCTCCTATAGCCTCCACAGCTAGCTAATGTTAGCACTATCACAATGTGGAAACTGATAGCAAGACCAGAATGCCTCAGATGACGACAAGCTTAACTGAATCACTGGGACTTCTTAGGGTCACAACATCAATGCAACATAAATTCACCATGTGAATTATTTTCTAACCTTGAACATGTTTGCAGGAGTAAAACTGTCCAGTCATGATTTAAGTATTAAAGTAAAAGGCTCTCAAACAAATCACCACTTCATTGACCCAGTAACTGTTTTTCTTTTGTGGAAAAGGAAACTTATTTCAGCAGTCAAAACAATGCCATAAAAAAATGTCTTTATATTACAGAAATATATTTTATAGAATTGGTTTATCAATGCACAATAAGTGAAAACACCTGTGAGGGTGTTGAGTAGGTGCTTTAAGGTCATGTAAGCTTATGTAACATTAGCTTGCTAAATGGAATAGCTGGGTTTATCTGATGCATCTGGCATGTTTCAGGTCACGGTCACACGTAAGTGAATGACCATCGCCTCTGAGGGGGTCAACCACACTCTTCTTTTCTTTGCCACTGGTTGTGGTTGTGTTTACCAAAGCTGAACTCCAAGATAAGAATTTGTTTCACCACCAGATGCATTTGTTTTATTTGCCACTTTGCTCACACACTGGAGGTAAACAGGAGGCGAATATTTGCAGGCGTCAATTGAGTGACCGTGCCCT
Organism: Spondyliosoma cantharus; assembly: GCA_900302685.1. Taxonomy (NCBI): domain Eukaryota; kingdom Metazoa; phylum Chordata; class Actinopteri; order Spariformes; family Sparidae; genus Spondyliosoma; species Spondyliosoma cantharus. The sequence continues at coordinate 33,216 of OMLP01003904.1, read as the reverse complement.
GTTTGAAATGTTTTACTGCTTGTTTTTTTGTTGTTGCTGCTGGATCATATTATGAATCTGGCCTTTGAAGCTGTTGGAATTGTTGAATGTTGAATGCAGTCCTTGGATATTTTGGCACACATTGTATGATGTGGTTCTGATTTATAACCTGTTTGAAGCAAGAACATAAAGTCCCTCTCCTGAAGCCAGCTTGACCTGCTGAACTTTGACCAACTAAACGAAGTTTAGTGCGCAGAGGTGAATTTTTGACCTGTCTAAAAGCGCTGAGGATGACTTAATGAGGAATGTAGATGCAGCAATGCACCTACAACAAACCCATTATAAATAATTCTATCCATGTTTTTTTAACAGTGATATAACGACAGAGCAAATTATGATAATTGATCAATACATGATAATGAGACTGTGGTTGAAGCTTTCCTGAGCAAAACCTCTAACCAGTGTGGGCTTGAGGCCAGTGTTTTAGAGTGAGAAAAACAAAGAGACAGAAAACACAAACATAAGATTAGGGCTACATCTATTGATTATTTTCATAATGTGGAAAAACAGCTTGGCACAAGTTTTGAGAGCCTGGAGGAGCATTTTCAAATGTCTTGTTTAGGGCTGTGGCCATATACCGGTTTTAGGGTATAATGGTGTGAAACATGACCAACCTGGTTATTATACAGTGTTCATTTATAAAAGTACTGAATTCTACCATATCAATGTTATTCAAAATATATACATATTTAACGTTTCTTTCACATGTTAGGACATAATATATTGTGATATTATAATAAAGTGTTTTTTCAACAAAAAAGCTGTCCATCTACATAGCTTTACAGATCATTCTTACTACCACTACTTCTAATAATAATTGTTATTATATTGTGAAACCCTGATGATATTTATCATACCATGAAAATCTTAAACTGTTGAATCTTTAGTCTCAGTCTTATTTTTCAATCATTAAATAGCTGTCATTTTAAACAGATGCAACAACTTATTGCCAATAAATTGCTTAATCAAAGAAGTTGTTTCAGCTCTAATCTAAACACACCTTTTGCAGGACGAACAACCAGGTGAGCATTTTTTTTTTTGCCATTTTCATGCAAGAACGGCTCCATCTATTTGTGGGCGTGTACTACAGGGGTGCTCATTTAAACACAGGCACAGTATGCAAATGAGTAGTTAATACAACATAGAAAGGAACTGAAGAATGACAGAAACATTGCAGTCAAACTCACTACACTTGGCGTTTTCATCTGCAGTCCTCCCACCTTTAAAAGGACCTGTCAGCATCCACGTTACCATGGGAACCAGGCCTCACTGATGCGCCTTGTTAAGCCCGGTCAATCGAAATGCTGAAGTTACACATCCCCTGGGTTAGTGCAGGATGAGTGTGCTTCACTATTTAAGCCAGCCCTTTGCTGCTGGAAGGAGCGATTACAGCAACAAGAGTGATCTATTTCACAATCCATCCTCCACTTCCTGCATCATATATTTCATGTGGCACGCCTGCTAATTGCAACACTCGACAATCACAAGCATTTTCAGGCTTTCGGCCAGATGATGGGGAAACGTCTCTCAGAGGGTGGGTTTGGCTTGAAAGTTAGCTTAGATGTGCAGCTGTGGGTAACATCAGGTTTAAGGTGAGCGACCGCCAGGCTACTGAGAAAACCTCCACCCCGAAAGCCGCCCTAACACTGCCACCAACCCTGTTGATGTATCATCTTTATATCTACCAACCTTAATTCCAGCGAGGCGAAGGTTAACCACAAGCAACACCGGTCAATGTTAACGTTAGGTCACAGGCTGGCAGGACAGATGCAGTGATTTAACATTAGCATACAGGCTAGCTGTTAGTGGCCATTGGTTTGCATCGTCCTCCAGTCGCCCTGGTCTTATTGCACAGGCACATATCAAACGCCTCCAAGAGCGGTTAATATCACAGTAAGAGGCTGACATTGGCAAGCTACATCGGGGTAAGAATGACCAACTAGCCGCGCTAACGAATATATCAATGCAGCTAGCACGCAGGCTAACCAGTGAGAAGCTAACGTCAGCTCGTCAGCCCGCTCAGGGACATTCTTTCACAGCACACATACTACACTCTGCCCTTACCTCATAGTTCAGTTTCCATCGTGAAATGCTGGATAAAGTAGCCCGTTGCGTATTTATGTAGCCATACAACGTGGTATATTCTCCCAAAATGTGCCGTTTTATCACCAAAGCCCTTTCCGGCGATTCTCCTGTGGTTCCAAAATCCCGACCGACTGAGGGACAGCTGGAAAATGGGGTAACGTCTCTGACATATCGCGAGATGTCACGGTAGTTATAACGGTTTTCGATGCAACCTCGCGAGAACTCACAAGCCGTTTGCTTTCATGGATCACAGGGACGCTGTGAAGTAAAGGGATTAGTTGCGCTCCTGCCGCCCGCTTTTTATTAAGAAAAACACGCTTTCTTTTATGAAAATACGTATAAAACAATAACAAATATGTAAAGGTTTAATTGTAAACACAACTTTGATGGTCATCTAGATAAAATGAAGCTACCAGATGAATTATCACGTGTTTTCTTTTCTCATAGCATAATAAGAAATTCAACAAGGGAAAGAAACAATAAAATTCCCATTTAAAAAATCTTTCTCTGGACGAACTGATGCCAAAGTAACGAGGATCAGAATTAACACACACAGTCTAAAAG
>OMLP01003904.1:6744-23206 GCA_900302685.1 Spondyliosoma cantharus | reverse complement strand
CAAACATGTCGTTAATCTGCTGACTGAAGTGCGTTTCTTCATTTTCTCGAGGCATTTCTCCGTGAGAACTTTTTTAAGTTTCACTGAATGAGGAAGTGGAGTGTGTGTGTGTGTGTGTGTGTTTGCTCTTACTATAATGTTTGTGGCAGCGACAGCAGTCTGAGAGCCGTCATCAGCCTCCAACTGGGGCCTTCACTGGACACGGTCAGATTTCTGACAGAGAAAGAAAAAGAGGTTTTAAACTTTGACCTTTTTTATTTTTTGCCTAATTTAAATGTTTTTGACTTCTTCGTATTGTAACAGTGTTTTCAATGATGCTATTCTTTATAAACCTGTGATAATAAATTAAACAAATGTTAATCAATCTGTGTGTAATGCATAGATATATCTGGAAACTGCTTCTTCTCTAGGTAAGACAGAAACCATGTACATCCAAAACTGAACGACTGTTCCTTTAACACAACATTATAATAGAATCTCACACAGTTATCACAACAGTTTACAGACAAATCATATAATACTTAAAACGAACAGCAAATATACTCATGTGAGCCTTACTGAAGGAAATCGTTCTCTCTGAGAAACTTGATCTTCTGATCCAAACTCCTGTCACGTCTCAAAACATCAGTGAGGAGATCTGAGGGAGCACAAAAAACTTTGCAGCCTGAACTTTATCAAGACAAACTGAATCAACAACAACAACAATATCGCTAAAAAATAACTTTGCTACATAGAAATTCATCTGGGTAAGGTTGGAGATGATGATGGCTATCTTTCTATTTCCTAATGTAATTCACCTGTATGCACATAGACAACGCTGTGAGGGTTGCAGGCGGCGACGAACCCATACTCCAGCATCAGGCGCTGGTTGTCATGGGAATCGTAGTTAATGAAGGCCTGCTGGTAGCGGAGGGTCCCGGAAACACTCCTGATTTCATAACATCTCGTCACATCATTAAAACTCGCATTTACCTAAGGAAAAACATTTCTGATGAGATTTATGAAAACTCATTACTGTCAAATCAGTTAAAACGTCACATCTTCAGTTTACCTGCACGTCAGGGCGGTGATTGAGAAGGTCCAGAAACGGAGCTAAAGCGTAAACATCCTGTCCGGACAGGAAGTTGTTGGACGAGTGAGACATGAAGACAGAGCGCGTGTTGACGCTACACCACGCCCACCTGAAGAGGAGGAGGATGGTAACACCTGTCAGGATTATGTAAATACTTATTTTTAATGTGTGTACGTGTGTGTGTATAGGTGCACATACCTTAACGCTTCATATGTCAACACCTCCTCCACAGGCTGACTCAGGATTGGCTGAAGGGATCTGGATTAAGAATGACATAAATCTTAGGACGTTATTCACATTGTTCACAAAAAGACTGACGGTGTTACTTCTTTATATAAGCCGTCTGTAGAATTACACCTGCGTACTCAACTAAAGAAAGAAAGACCCAGTGTGTTACAGGATCTTGCGTTCTGCAAATATTGTTATACAATCTGTAATCTTCTAATCTGCACACGCCCATCACACATAACTTAAACATCTCGCCTGGTGACCTCTGTGCCAGACTCACCTGAAGAAGTCTTGATGTGAGGAGTGGATTTCTCGCACCGCCTCCCTCTGCTCCAAAGACCGTTTCTTAACACTTGTAGGCAGAACGGCCACGACATCATCGGTGAAGTAGGCGGGGCAGGTGTAGGTGGTGGGCAGGACGTCGATGTAGGGGAACCAATCAGAAGCTTCTCTTCTGTGCCGCTCGCACACCAGGAAGACACAGAGCGCCAACAGGGGAGAGAGGCGGGGCTTCCAGCTGAGGAGACAAAATGATGACAGTTTGGGTCGATACCCGTCTGTAATGTTGTTCTGTGATGACTCACTACATGTTGATTACTCTGTTTCACAGCAACAACACAAATCACAACTTCAACCACAGTTGAATCAACTTCAATTTGCCACACTGAAGCTTTAAATAAGAAGTAGTAATTGTTGTAAAGAACTGAATTAGATATTTTTACTATACATATATATATACCAGAAATAAAGGCCCTCAGCCTCATTTTCAGTCACACTGATGCATAGTTTATTTCTTTTCATTTTCAAGGGATAACTATAAAGAAACATAACTATAAACATCCAGAGCAGTATTTTGGCTTCGCTCATATTACACTATATTGCACCCTTTTTTCCTGTTTTGTGAAGGTAACCTCAATCTTTGCATATTTTGATATCTGAAATAGTTTCACTAGTGTGTAAATGTATAAGTGTGTGTGTTTACCTCTTGATGTAGTGTCCCAGGTAGCTGTCAAGGACAGTCGAGGTTGTGAGGAGGCAGGACTCAGGCAGGGAAATGAGCAGCTGGCCAGGCTGACAGAAGAAACAGGAACAGACAGAGAGAAAAAGATTTTAACCCTCAACAACCACAAGAAAAAAACAGCTGAATCATTTATGACTGGTTGACTCAAGGTGTCGGAATTTTTAGCACGTTTATTGTTAGTATATTATTTGGTTAGTATATTATTTGGAATAATAGTAACACCAGCCTTAACATTGAAGTATTACTACCTTTAGCGACTGTAATCATAAGTGATCACTGTGCTGTAGTTTATTCAATCAGATGCACTGACGCATGTTTGCAGACTCACCTCGATGGTCTTGAGAGCTTGCAGTCCTCTGCCTGTGTCTGGATCATGAGAAACAACAAACACAAACCTGAAAGTCTGTACTTCAACCCATCAGTTAGATTATTACTACGGTTGAGTCTGATTGTTGTCACATCTAAAGAAACTGAGTGTTTGTGTTAACAACACACTGCAAACCAAATGTCTGCAAAGTCTATGTCTTCATTCAGAGATTGTTCAGACATATTAAGGTAAATATATCACATGGGAGGATGAGTAGGTGGAGTCGTACCAGTGAGGAGGGCTGGCTGCAGCAGCGTTGAGGTGAATCCTCGTCGGTGAAGAAACTTCATCAGTCTCACGTACTGCAGCTGGTGACACAGAGACACTGAAGACACAAAGAGAAACAGATTAGTGATGACAGGGAGCAGAAGAGAGAGAGAGAGAGAGAGAGGTGTGTCTGTGCTGAAGCAGCCAACAGCACTGAAACATTTATATAAAGCAACAACTCTGCAGTGAATTCGTTCATACCTGACTGGACGAGGCTTTCCTGTTTCTGCCTCCTCTTCCTCGCAGCTCGTCCAGCCCGATGGCTGCGACCCCTCATGACCCCACCTGGACCTGTGACACCACGTGATGGACGAATACACACAATAAACTTATAAACTTTCTTCTCGCTCAGATCTGTGCGTGATGCTAAAACTCAAAACAGCCACACAATATCCACAACTTCTCTACTTCTTGTGGAGACTTTCTGAGGTTGTTAAGATCAAATTATTTCCCTCATTAGCTTCTGATCAGGATCAACATCTGTAATTACTAACAAAGGAAAGATCCTCAACAAATATAACAAATATTTCTTTCATCTACACTAAGTTGCCAGTTATGCAGTCTGACACAAAAACAATAAATTCTTCTTTCATTCTTGTAATGACGGTAAGTTTTTGATGTGTTGATTTAACGTGACAGTTATTTAGACCTGATAATAGAAACACTATTGCACTAGTTTTTCCTACCTGTGCCTTATAAACTGGCAACATAAACACACATCTGGAGATTCACATTTGTGGGTGTAATATGTAGTGTGGGGGAAAAAATCTTAAACTGAATTAACAAACTTTTCTAAAAGAGACAACACAGCTTTACTTTGCAGGAGCCAACACTTTAGCCACCTCTCTGGGGACTTTGTTTCCCACTGAGAACAGTTTGTTTACTCAGTTATGGAAATAATGTATGTATGCATGTATGTATTATGACCATATCATATTTCTGAGTCTGAATTTCTATTCCAAAACGACATAGCGCACTTGTAAATGAGCTATCTTTAAAAATCAAAGTAAACAAACAACGTATAGCCACATTTTGTAATGAGCTACAACATTATAAACCACTGGGCAAACCTCAAAACCAAACACAGTGTCACCTACATAACTGTTTAACACCAAAAATCACTCATCATACACGAAATATGACACCAACGTGTATTCATCAACGAATTTAAACTATATGTACATACAATACATCCATACAATACCTTGATATTATCCTCATCCGTGTCAAATGTCCATCTTTTACGGCAGCTCCTCAAACACATGTGTTTAGCTTGTTTTTCCGGGTATGCGCACTGAGGCTGCGCAGCAAAAACCAGTTCCAGCAGTTTCCTCGTATTTTTCCTCGTTTCTCTGCGCAGCTCTTCACTCCTCTGCGCAGCTTCACCACCGCAGGTCCACTCACCTCTGCACCTCCAGCTGAAGGTAAGAAGCCTCCACCTCACCTCCTGGTGTGATAGTTAGCAGCATGCTAACATGGAAACGTGTATTATTTGTGTGTTTTAGCTATAAAATGCAGCTCGTATCAGCCAATCAGCGTTACGTAACATCCAAACAATGATCTGAATCCAGGCGAAACGTCCTCTGTGAAATCTGCAAAGCATGATCACACAAAAGCACGTTTAACTCCTACAGTTATGGCTTTAATTGTGAGTAATAAAAGTTTAGTTTCACACCTGAAACTGCAGTAATCCTCGTAAAACGGGTTCGTATGTGACTCTGATTAACATCTGGGGGAAAGGTCCTGGTGGTTACATGACTCAGCACTTTTATCCTCCTTCACTGGGTTTCAATTAGTGAATTCATGTAACATTTTCTACCTTAAAGCTATTTTCATAAATTTAACAAAGTGGCGAATAAAATGTGTCTGTTTTTTTATGATAAATGCAACTTCACCAACCTTAAAGGAACAGTTCACCCCCCAAAAAATGGAAAATTCAGTCATTTTCTACTCACCCTGATTCATGTGGAAGTAGAAGAAGAAGCCCCAGGATCCTAAGTTAGATTTAAAATGTGTTTTTTAAAGCTGAAAATGTCACTTTAGCGACTAAACTAATAGTGTTGGCACTATTGTGGTGTGAATAACGACTTTTTAAATCAATTTGAGACCTCTGGGCTTCCGTAGACTTGGATTACGCTTTTGTTATTACGTTTTAAAGGTGCCAACCTCAAGTATATATACATTGTGATAGATGTGGACCAGTTTTGTTAGATTATTGAAACTATAAAGAGCGATTCTCACTGTTCTCCCTCTCAACTTGTCACCATGACTCTGCAGATTTTATCTTCTCATTGTCGTCCCACAGGGCTGATAACATACTCAAGAGTTTAATGAGACTCATGACCGACAGCTGGGTGTGTGTGTGTGTGTGTGTGTGTGTTAATAGTTAATGACTATTTGAGATCAAACAATGATTATCTCTCTCTCTCTCCGGACAGATATGGCCACCAAGGTTGTCATAGTAACGGGCGGAAACAAGGGCATCGGTCTGGCCATCGTCCGAGCGCTCTGCAAGCAGTACCAAGGAGACGTTTACCTCACCGCCAGAGACGTGTAGGTAGCTGCTGGGATTTATGATGACTCAGCGTTATCCACAGATACATAATAAAGCCCCTTTCAATTTACTGTGTGAATCCCATCGCTCAGACTAAGAAGCAAATTCAGAATTTATATATTTTTGAAAAGTAATCCTTCTCAAGCCTCTACGCAGCTGCAGAGCTGATTTGGAAATCTAAAAAAACACGTTGTTGCTAACACATCTGTTGATTTGCTCTAAGAATAAATACAAAGTGGAAATAAATGAAAACTTGTTTGTTTTTCTTGCAGTGGTCGTGGTGAGGAAGCGGTGAAGTCTCTGTCCTCGGAGGGACTGAAGCCGTTGTTCCACCAGCTGGACATCAACGACGTGAACAGCATCACCACCGCTGCTGCCTTCTTTAAACAGAAGTACGGAGGAGTGGACGTGCTCGTCAATAATGCCGGGATAGCATTCAAAGGTAAGGCTCACAGAGCAGTATAATTTGACCCCTATTCATAAAACGATTCCATCTTAGAAAACGATATCTGGTGTTTGTATATATGTTTCTTCAACAGGTATCTGACAGGCGGCTGTAGCTGTACGTCCATATTTTACTCACTTATTGCCTGAAATGTGCAGATATTCAAATCAAAATGTCATTTTTTCACATAAAATCAGCATTTTAAAGAAAACTGGAATGAAAAAAACATAATAATAATAATGCCAACAAAACATTAAACCAAAAAGAAATTATTTGTATTAGTTGTCTGAGTAATGAAAAGGCTCTTTGTCTTAAAGGAATAAAAACAAATGCATGTGATTGTTTACCTGCATCCATTACCTGCTTTTAATCATATAACATTTATTACATACTTGACCACACAAGGGTGCTTTGAATTGTTTTTTAAAATGGCATCATTGTTGATTTTTGTAGCATCATGACAACTCTTTCTGTCTCTCTTCAGTGGCTGACACGGCTCCATTCGCAGTCCAGGCGGAGGTCACCCTCAAGACGAACTTCTTCGCCACCAGAGACATGCTGACTCACTTCCTGCCGCTGATCAAAGCCGGAGGTAAGGACACACAGCTGGACCGGGTCTGCTGTCAAACTCACAAGTTTGTTTGGTCTCTTTTCAGAAAGTTTAACTCAATGGGGCCACGTTTTTTAATTGCCACCGGCTCATTAGTGACGTCAGATGTCGTATTGCGTTGTGTGTATTTCAGGCCGTGTCGTGAACGTCTCCAGCTTCGTCAGCGCCCGCACTCTGAACCAGTGCAGCCCGGCCCTGCAGCAGCGTTTCCGCAGCGAGGACATCACAGAGGAGGAGCTGGTGGGGCTGATGGAGCAGTTCGTCGAGAAGGCCAAGAAGGGCGAGCACAAGGACGCCGGCTGGCCTGAAACTTCGTATGGAGTGTCTAAGACTGGACTGACGGTACGACCCTGCAGTCTGTCTCCTGATTTATATTCTGTTAACTCATCTGTGGAGATCACAGACCAGTTTGCAGGACTTAAAATGTATAAAGCAGTGTTGTATTTGGTGCTATGTAAAGAAATGCTCATTGAAATTCTTCTCTGATGTCATATTTCCTCTAATTGTTTATACAAATGTGTGTCTATAGACTCTGTCAATGATCCAAGCTCGACGTCTGTCCAAGGAGAGACCGAAGGACGGGGTAAACACTTAAATATATCAACTTTTGATCAAGAACCTTTAGTCATATCTTGCAGTGCCTGTTTAATATTTTTCATTCTGTTTTTTGCTCATTTTAATCTTCTGTTTTACTTTAAATCCTTTTAAATCCTGTTTTAAAAATCTGTTTTTAGCTTCTGTTGTGTTTTATTTCAAGCAAAAAAAAGCAGCTTTTTTCCAGTTGTATTTCCAGCCTTGCTGCTAACACACGTATTTGTTGTATTTATTATTTTTTACAGATCTTGTACAACGCCTGCTGTCCAGGGTGGGTGCGCACCGACATGGCTGGTCCAAAAGCCCCCAAGTCACCAGAGGAGGGCGCCATCACTCCGGTGTACCTGGCCCTGCTGCCGGCCGGTGCCACAGATCCACACGGAAAGTTTGTCTCTGATAAAGAAGTTCAGCAGTGGTGAAAGGGTTAAAATGACCCGTGTGATTGTGAATGTGAGAGAAAGATTTTCCAAAAACATCAAACAGTAAATGTGTTAAAAATTTTAAAGATCTTGACTCGAATAAAACCAAAACAACTCAAACTATCCAAGGGAACACTAACATGCTGTGTGGTGTGTTTGAATGTGTGTGTCTGCTTCTCTTTGCAGCAATAATCCTGCTTGAATTACTATCAGTGCTGGCTAATCGCTGATGTTTGTGAGAAAACTCCATTTTGCCTTTTGGAAGTGAAAACATTTTTATATCATTCACATATGAAATGTTAGAAAAAACCAAACAAATTGGCCTTTTGTTAAATGAAACAATGTTGCTTTTTTTTCTACAATTCAATGCTTTCATGTGAAAAACAATAAATTCAAAATCAAGAAAACTTTGTCAGAATGTTGATTAACAAGAGAAGAATACAGTGTGATTTATACATGTTTAACATTCAGATGCACATATGGAAGATTAACAGATATTAGACCAACAACAGGGGTCTTTTAGTGGTGACTGAGGTCTGCAGGGATCTGCGATGAACAAACTAAATTTCCACGCTTGACAACTCTGCAGGAGCTTTGTGTCACGCCGGCTGTTTAATAACTCAACCTTTAACAGCACAGTTAGATGTAACGTCTGATTAAATGTCTGAATGCAGACTTGTGGGAGGAAAAAGCAGATGTTTTGCGGCTTATCGTGATCTTAATCACTGTAATGTGAAGAATGTCGGTAGGAAAATCTGAAGAGGACAACCTGAAGGACAGATTCATGAACTAACTACGATTTTACAGGAGGTTGATGTGAACAGACCACCAGATGTTTAGCAGGTTACTCGGTCACGCTGGCTGCAGCTGTCTGGGTTTTTGTGCAGAAATCATTCCAGTCTTGCCTTTTCTTGGTGGTAATAAGGTGACTTTGTGCCAGTTTTGTATTGTTGCATTTCACCACTAGATGTCAGTGAAGCACTACCTCTCCCTGCTGCAGCTGGAGTCTCTTGCTAGTTTGAACACTGAAGTTGGAGGAAAACAACACCACCCAGTGGGTGAAGGAAGACATTACAAAGGCCTTCATACACAACATATCTCTCACACACACACACACACACACACACACGCAGAGGAGGTCTGAGGAGTTAAGCGTTTAACGTTCTCATGAGAAAGCTGATGTTTACCCTCCGGAAGCTATACAGTCTGCTCTGTCTGTGGCTTTCACTTAAACACACACACACACTGCAGGATGAAACGCTGACGCTGCCATCTGTCTGTTACTTCCCCTACCCACACAGGAAGTGCTCTGGAGGTTAGTGAGAGGTTGCAAGAGTTAGACAGACACAAGGTAGTCGAAAGGTTAAACTCCGATCAGAGATGGTCGCCCGCCTGTTTCTTTGTGGAAACCTTAAGTTTCACGTTGTACCGTTTGAATCGCAAAGTTTCGTCTTCATGGTCTGTAAATCACAACTGAGACACTTCTGTCAGCCAACATACATAAGTCAGAAGGAGGAGGAGCAGGAAAAAATAAACCCTGACAGTAATGAAATTAATGGAAAGAATGTGTTTATTAGCTCTCTGTGAAGGACGCCCTCTCCTCTTTATATGTAGTGTTTCCTTTCTATTAATAGTGAATAATAACTGACCCTCTCTCCACCTCGTCCCATCAAAACACTTATTTTTGGCTCTTTTCCTGATCAAACCATAACTGGGGTCTGTAAGGGTCAAACGGTGAGGAGGTTTGAGTTGATATTGCATAAGCTGTTTGTCTTCATGCTTCCTCGAACAGAACAATCGTCTGAAAACACAATTCTTGGGCTGGAGAGGCAAAGATTTGTGTTTCTGGATGAATTCCCACAGAAAAAAAAAAACAAAACAAAGACGCACGACACAATCAGCTTGTCAATAATTATATGATGTAAGATTTCCATTGTGTTATTGTATCGCAGAGTCGCCTGGTTCTGGTTTTTAGGAACATCTCAAATTGTGTTGATTGATTCATAAATGTCCCGTATTGTTCTCGTGGATGGCCGTTTTCCCAGACGGAGAGACACCCGAACTAATCAGATGTTACGTCAGAAGTGAAGACAACTTACTGATTCTTTGTCGTCACGCATGCGAATGTGCACAATTATTCTCGCGGCAGTTTTCTTTTATCCTTAATCCTACGGGCCGAGGTTTCTGCAGGGTGCGGTATTTATTCTGTCTGATTTCACATCATTGTTTTTACTGCTTTTAACAACCCGATCACCAGAACTTATTTAGCTTGTTTAGCTTCAGTTTTCTCTTTCTCTCTCGTCATATGTGGTGCTCATGGTCCGCTTAGGTTTAGGCACAAAACCCACTCGGTTAGGTGGGTAAAATACTTGTTTTGGTCGCCACGATCGTGGATGGAGATGGTCCGACCTCCCGTGAAAAATTGGCAGTTTTATCCCAAGAAAATTTGATGAAAATGTCGGTGACTCGAACTGCGACCGACCAATTGGGGCTTATTGGCTGCAATAACTCCACCAGCATCCGCCTCCACCTCCAGATGTGAAAGTCAGCTAATAGACTGGGTTGAGTAGGTGAGTTAAAGTTTTCCAGGGGTCCTAATTTAGACATGATCACCTGTTTTTTATTTGGTTAAACTGTAGATTAGTCATGTCTGCAGTGCACGGGTGAGTGTGTCACGAGGTGTGTGTAAAAGTAAGAATCAGCAACGAACGTACGAGTAAAGAGCTGAAGTTTCCATGTGGTCTGACGTGGAGGAGGAGAGAGAACCGGAGCGTGGTGAGCAGTCAGTTTAAACACAGGTGAGCCACATCTCCTCTGACGGGCCTACAGACGCTCTGCAACACGACCCGACAGAGGTGGAAAAAGATGCACAGACCCACCGAAACAGAGGACCTCTGGACCAGAGTGCTGGGTGGACGATCTGTAAAGTGCTCTCGTCCACTTTTAGCGTCTTTGTGAGAAATATTTCAAGACAGGCATGACCCCAAAGCCTTCATGTCCATCAGAAGAGACACAGAACACTACAAACTAAGGCTAAACCCTCAAACATAAGTAGCCTCTGATTCCAACATGGGAAAACTGGATGTTTGTTTACTGTGAGATCTGAGCTGCGTCGTGGGGGTCAGTCCCGGGCGGAGCAGCTCGGTGTCCTGGGATTGGACCGGAGCATAAACAAACTATCCCCGGATTAGTTTACTGGACAGTTGTCCCGAGACATGCTGAGGTCCCCGAGGACAGACAGACATACAAGTGGACGGAGAAAAGCTCTCATCGTGGCTGTATGTATGTATATCTCAGCCGTCACACAGCAGGTGGTTCATGATTTAACCAGGAACGTATTGAAAGTTGGGTTACCTATAAAAAACAATCGAAAGTGAGGACGTGTTCATTCACGGTTCATAATTGAAATCAAATAAAAATGGATCAGTCCGCGGCGGTTGTTACCACAGAGGCTGAAGACTGTGAGTTGTCAGAAGGTTTTGGTGCGGCGTGAATTGTTCTGCGTCAGACGCTGAATGGAATCTCGCCTTGGAAACTTGAAACAAGAGGAAGCTGGTCGACTGAGGCGCCGGTTACTCCCTCCGTTACCTCCACCGCATTTTTCCTGACTCCCCCACCTGAAGCAAACAAAAGGCTCTGAGTCAGCTGGAACAAAGAGATTCAAGATGTGTGTGTCTCAACGCTGTTTACCCACATTTCTCTCTGAATCGTCACGTTTTTGCCGTGCCCATGAAGTTTGGGATCCGCTCTTCCTGCACAGGAAGGAAAAAGCACAAACTCCCTCTCCTCCAGAAAAAAGTCAAATGATTTTGGCCGATGAACAGACCGCCGGATCCGTCAGTATCTGTTGGCACCGGATTATAAACTGTTACATCCTTTGCCAGTATTTTTCCCAGATTTCCCATCATTCTCAGCGTTAGAATCCGGTTTAGCCAGATGAAGAGCTTTATTCTGTTATTCTCTATCTTTACATGAACTCTTAGTTGGGGAAAGTAAGCATCAGTCCACTGAGCTTGATTGTTTGGTTAACTGTGTAGCAATATACAACCAGTCAGCTGACATCATAAGTGCATAACTGACACTGGAAATCACTGAAAATTAAGTTTCCCAGTCCCAAAATATTGAAAACAGACTCTTCTACATTATTTATCAGTGTTGTGCTGCCATGGATCAACATTTTTTTTACGTTGTTTGATTGATTTTCACTGAGTTATCTGTGTGCAGGCAGAAGTGCCACTTAACGTTTCTGCAAATCATGTATCCGTTTAAGTTTGTACCATAATAAACTTTAACACGTCAAGACTGCAGTCCAACATCTGTACGTGTGAAGCCGCTGGGTATTTTGATGGACACCTCGGGACAATTTCCAGAAACTCAAGCGGAACAAAAGTTGGAACAAAGCGGAGACACAAGAAGAAAACGCGACATAGGGAACTAATGAAACAGAGGTGTACACAGAAGAAGGGTGGGAAACAGACAAAGACAGGAAGTGTAAGTCAGAACAAGACAGACAAGAATAAAACCTACAGAATAAAACTGAAAACAACTCAAATAAATCCCCAAACCATGACAAACTAATGACGTGTTTTTTGTGCCTAAACGAACCAGATCATAAAGACAGTGTTGTCACAACGTAAGATTCAAAACAGAACTTGAAGAAACGTAAAGTTACAGCATAAATTGTGAATTATCCTGATCTTTTGCCAATCTGTTGGTCTTTTCCATGTCCAATAGAGGATGTGCGTCACAAATCCAAAACAAAAACATCCAGCACAATAAGAAGGTGGAGTTAAAGCTTTGAAATATGTTTTCCATGTGACAGGGAAGCAGACCAGACTGCTTTTCAATCGCTTTCAATGGTAAACATTTATAATGTGGGGAAAAACTGACTTCTTGGCATTGCTTCTGTTTTCCGTTGGCTCACATAAAAGCCCTGATTGTTAGATACTGAAGAGATTAAAACCTGGACTGTACATTATTTTATATGATTTGAAGGACTGGCTCTGCACACAGCTCTCTCCTTCAGAGCTGACGAACTCATGATTGATTGATCAGTACATGATCTACAGTAGAAGGAGTTAATTTAGGGTCCTAGCTCTATTTTCAACACTGTCACCTCCGGCATTTGCACACTATGGATTCGTGTCCTGGGCCTCAGGAAAGTGTTGCACAGCAGCGAACACTGAGCTCCTTCTTCATCTTGGTGGAAGAGGTGGGCTGAGGACGCCAAATCCGGTGGAGAGGGATGATGAGTTCAAATCTGCATTCCTGGACGGCAGCCATTACTAATGTGAAGCGTTGTCTCAGACAGTGCTGACTTGCAATTTATCATAATTACCCAAAATGGAAATATCACAGAAGTTGTTATCTTCAAACTTTCTGCGTAATCAGGCAAATAATTTAACTGCACCTGCATGGAAAGAGAGCTGTACAACTCTTCTCCTTCTCCTTTATCAATCACCCCTCGTACTTCAGGAGCTAATTGTGTGTTTTGCATGCATAAATCTTCTCCATGTTAGTGTCTCCTAGAAGATGTCTTACAAAATGGTCAAACATAGGACCAGTATATCACGACTGTATGATACTCCAGTCAATGTACTTTCATTCCTAATTTAATTTAAAGATGTAGGAAGCAGAATTTAAGTCTAAACCTGTGTGGACCCTCAAATCAAACCCTGTTTTGCAGAAAAAAATAAAAGGCCTCACTTTCCCAGAATATCAAAATGTGCGAGGGAGGGACCAGAACCAAAGAACAGGCTGTTACAGACTGTTCTTCAATTAGCGTGTTCGGAACGGCTAAATGGTCTTGAACCGAACACAGCGCTGGCTGAGGAACAACCCAAACACTGAGGCACACACACACACACACACACACACACACACACACACACACACACGCTCTCACTCAACAGTAAAATGTTAAGGTGGTTAAATAAAGTACAGGATGAGAATGAGTGCAGCAGCTCTGGCTCTCAGACCATGTACATCATTAACAGTGAAGTAGTGTTTTTGGGAGACTTTCCTGTCTCTGTATTTCAGAATAAAATACTATTGTTTGTATCTGACAGGTTGTTTTTAGAAGATTTTGTGTTGTTGCCAGGTAAAAAAAACTGCGTCTCCAAATTGTTTTCTTTTCATGAACCATAAGAAACATCATCGTTTTAACTTGATGACAAATTTGTTTTTTAAGATGTTTTTACAAATAAAAAATACAAATATGCGTTTTTATGCAGATGATACGTGTATTTATAACTGCGTTTGGAAGGATGATATACAGTTCAGATTGATTCTTTAGTTGGTTTAAAATGTTGAAAGAATACAAAAATGAATTTAACAGCAGCGTCACAAGACTTGAACAACTTTGAATTATCTGGGTTTAATACAATTAATAGAAATTAGCAATACTTTTTGTAACAATCAGTAGAATTTAAACTTCCCAGCTGCTTGCATAACATTTGTCTTTTGTTACTGTCAAATGTCCTGCAGGGTTTTTCAAAGTTGACCTACAAAACAGTATCTTATTTTTGTGATTACTCAGATTTACAAACATTGTTTCTTTGTTCTGAACCTTGTAATGAAAAACCATTAATGAAGAATCAACAACTTCCCTTCAACGTTAATGTTCAGAATATAAAAACTGGATGTAAAACAGAAAGAACTAAAATAAACCACACATGAAGCCGATGACGGAGGGTAAGATCAGTATGCTTTAATAATAAGATATCAGTGCAGAAACACAAACTTTTTATTGGGTTAAATTCCCCATATAGTAATAACAATGATAACAGTATATGATAATAATAAGATCAATATGAATTTTTAGCATAATAAAAATAAAAATGCAGATTCAGCTAATATAACTGTACTGTATGACATTGACACAAACTGAATACGAGTAGCAGAACATGGATCCCATAAGGAAAAAAAGAAAAACCCTGTTTACTACAAGAAACACGATGCTGATGTTTGTCTTCGAAGACGAAGTGCGACGAATGAAAACATGTGGAAACCCTTCAAGCAGCACAGTTTGTTGAGCACTAGGACTGGCGATAAGTCTTCTAGGGTCTAAATAACCGAAGCCCCGCCCATTTTTGGATTAGCATCTGTGCTACTAGCGTGTGCTAGCAAGAGATGTCTTTATTCTGTCTTCTGTCTTTCTGAATAGCTGACAACAGTCACATTTCTTCATTTTAGCAAAGTGAAAACAATGTTAGGACACAAAACCACACCTGGTATGAAGCTTAAGACTCACACAGGTGAAGCTCTTGAATGCCAAACGAATAGTAGGTGTTTTATCTCGGTTAAAATGACTAAATGTATACATTTGGACAACACTAGTGGAGCAGAAGCTATCTTAAAATAGGGGCGGGACTTCCCCTCTGCCTAGATTTCTATTTTTAAATCGACTTCCATCAGGCCAACTCTTTCCACATACATTTACACAATTTAGTCCAAAATCTCAACGCTTAACCTGGAACCTAATTCAACCAACTTTAGCTTTTATAAGCAGAACACGTCACATTATAGGCTAGCTCAATTTGCAGGATAAAAATGTAGTTATTGAGTCTTCAAGTGAATTGAGAGTAGGATCAGAGGAGTGATGTGTTGAGCGACAGAGCTGAGCGATCTGCATCAGTGGGCAGGCTGAGCAGGGTGTAGTATCTCTCGTTATGTGTCGCTCTACACATTACTTCTTCTCACGTCTCCTCTCAATGCTATATTTAACCTGTTTAAAGGTCAAAATGTATTTAATGCACAACCTGGATGTACGCTTCATGAATTTGGACTTCATTATAAGAAGTTTTTAGCCTCCAATTTCACTGCGAAGACACAGCGACACTGTCAAACAGCTTATTAACGATCAGGCTGCTGAAGGAAGCATCTGCTTTGTCATCTAAAAGTTTAACGTGATGCAAATCTGCAAAAGCGATGCGCTAACATTGTCGGACACTACGCTGTCCGCTCTGACTTGTAAACCCTCCTAGGAAAACTTTTACTGTCCAAATCCTTTTTTCACCAAAACACACAAAAAAAACACAACCCTTCATCACCAAACAGACTGTCAGGTCGTTTGATGAGTTTGGGGGAATCCATTTCCTTAAAAACCTTTTATATTTTGACTCGTCATCACCAGGGGAGCTACGGTACAATGGGTCCTAACAGGGTCGGATCTAGAAAGGGTTCTATTGTGTGAAAGCTATGAAGGAGCTGCTGACTACAAAAAACTGGGGGGGGAATAATGAAAATCATCCCAACTTTGACGGAGTATTTCCAAATTCAACTGACTGCAAACACTTGGAGAAACATTTACGATGTCAGTGTAACGTCGGGATTTAAATCTGTTTTTCCACACGTCAAATTGGGATTTTATTCGATAATTCCCTCCCCAAAAAGTTGCAGGAAGTCATTTACGGGTTGCAGGGAACAAACTGTGCTCTTGAAGGGCGAACTCGGTATTTGTTGAGACAGACGTTAAAGTCACGATAAGGCACATCATGTGGGTTAAAATGAACTTTTACAGAAAATGTCAGCACGGCATGAAGCAGAGAACACCAAAATATAGTGTTAGTGGATCCAACAGATGTAATAAAAAGCTCTAAAAATAACAGATAGACGGTCAATGAAGCACCACTGCTTTTATATACGCAACTGTGATTATGTGGCAAGTTCACCTTCTTAACAATATTCAAAATGCTACATATCTGAGAAGTGAAACTTAGAAAACTGATCTTTAAATCTTTTTTTGTGTTTTACCTTCTTTAAGCAAAGAACATAAACAGAACTGCCCAGCCAACAGATTCAATAGATATTTTAAGGTATAAGATACGAAGCATTTTTTTTTAAAGGATAAATCTCTGAAAAAAAAAAAAAAACAACAAAAACCC
>OMLP01003896.1:5925-20013 GCA_900302685.1 Spondyliosoma cantharus | reverse complement strand
TGACAAAGACAATAAACCAATAAACCGTGTGTGTGTGTGTGTGTGTGTGTGTGTGTGTGTGTGTGTTTCTCTTTTTTTGGCAGGGCCCTGTCCTCGGTGGTGGCTCTGGGTGCCAACATCATCTGCAACAAGATTCCCGGGCTGGCACCTCGCCAGCGGGCCATCTGCCAGAGCCGCCCGGACGCCATCATTGTTGTGGGCGAAGGCGCCCAGATGGGCATCAATGAGTGTCAATACCAGTTCCGATATGGACGCTGGAACTGTTCGGCACTGGGAGAAAGGACAGTCTTCGGCCAGGAGCTGCGAGTAGGTCAGTCTGGGTTCTATCGCAAAACAAGGGGAAGGGAACGTTGTGTGCTGTGTGTGTTTCTGTGGCTGCCTGTGTTGAGCTTTAGCTGTTGGAAAGAGGATGTGCTCTGTCGTTTCTGCCAGTAATCACTTGTTTCATTCGCAAGTTTCTTTGGTGTCAAACATTGTTTATTAGAGCTAGGACTGAATTTAGGTTTGTAGCCTTGCTGAAGTTACGTTTACATTAAAGGTGCACTTTGTAACTTTTTTGGTTATGTAGTCCTTTGTTCTTGAACTACAGGACTTTGTTTTTTTGTCTTTTTTGTTCTAATGTTCAGAAACAAACGGCTTTAAGGTACACATATTTTAACTGGTATTCAGTGTCTCAAGAGCTCCTTCTCTTTGTCTGTTTTATATGTCTGTAAAAAGGTTGCATAGTGCACCTTTAATGTTTTGGATTTACGGTTAATGTCGTGTCAACAGCCTGACTCTAGTGGTTAGAACATGGCTGATGCATCGTAGGCAGAAGAGCGCTGTACAAACTCTTGGACGTGGATGGGGTAACATGTCAGGGGAGCCCGCAGCAAAAATGTGGCCCTCGTTTGTGTGTATAAACTAGGTTGTGGTAATTTGATTAAACATAGCTGTTCATAAAAACAGCACACATTTAACCAAAATGGTTAATATATTACAATTTGGACCAAAGGAAGAGCAATTAAAGTAGGCATTGCTACAGGACCCGTCTTGATTTATGTTAGACTTCTCAGGCAAATTTGCCCTCCACCAAAACACAAAAAAAACAAATCAGTATGAAGCAAACAAACTCAGAGTTTTGGGTAGAGATAGATGATCATTGGCTGGTTAGTGGATCTGATATTCATTATTTTTCCTGCTGGGTATTTTGTCTGATTGTTGATTAAAATGTATTATTTTTAAAATGCGCCTCTTTGGCTCTGATGCAGTCGCCTCTGTCTTTATAGTCAGTGTCTTGGTCACAACATGGATTAGTAACACATCATGTGTAACAGCCTATATCAACACTGAATAATCTAATTCTAATAAACAACTAGTAACTAAAGTTATCAAATAGACTGAGTCAAGAAAAAAATACAATATTTGCTTGCAAATGCAGTAGAGCGGAAGCAGAAAATGGAGTTATACCCCATGTCTAGATGTCGACACTAAGATCTTTATTTATACTGCTACTTTATGTGGATCCGATACAAATATTGGTTATGAGCCTCCTTTAATACTAGTAATCAGTATCTGTATTGGCCCAAAAAATAACAACTCAGTCAAGTCAGTCAAGTTTTTGGATCTCAAATCCTTCAGAAATTTCCCCGAACGTCTAAAGTTTTAATTTGACGTTGCAGCTGTCAAGAACGACATGTTGGATTTGAGTTTGCCTCCGGTATGTGCAAAACACTGCTTCAATCATTGGAACGAACTGTCACCAGAATATACTAGATGTTGTTGTGCAGGATCATATCATGTTTTTGTAATGTTGAAGCAACTTTATTTTAAAAGGAACATCGAGGTTCATGAGGTTCAGGTTTGAAGTGATGTCTAAGGGATTCGGTCACTGCTTGGGAGTTTGAATGTTATCAGTGATAAACCTCAAGAGTGTGTGTGTGTGTGTGTGTGTGTGTGTGTGTGTGTGTGTGTGTTCACAGTGGTTGGAAACACACAAAAAAGGGGATTATAACTTGGATGTGTGTGCATTGGATGCCTTTTTAGCTGCCAGTGACTGTCATTGTCATTTGGTAATGATCTTGAAGTTGACAGTGATAATACCAGTGGCTTTCCTGTCGAAGAGGGATGAGGAGTTACATAACGTGAGTTTCGAGCCATCCTATTGTTTCAGTTTTTAAGAAACCGTACAAGAAGAGTATCAAAAAATGTGGTACCAGCCCCCGACCCTCAGAGCCCCATGAAATATGGCTCTTCACAAGCCAAACCCGAGCTGCACACATCACACAGTCAAAACTCAAACCAGTAACACACAGTCTCTTTGACTCTCTATTGTATAACCATTTGCGTTGGCATCGCTCAAGAGGGACCTCATATACTTCTGATTCCAGCCCATCTTAGTTGTCCTCTTTTCAATTGACAATGTTGTATTTCTCCAGCGCGCTCTGGTTTCTGTTGATGTAGGTTCTGCAGTGAGCCTGTTGGTTTGCAAGCATGCCGCCTGTCGCTGGCGAGGCCAAAGTTATGGAAAAGCTACCGAACGGCACTGGAGTCCTAATGGGGAAAACGTATGGTTGAAAAATGATATCACAAATGAGGAGACAACTAATGGTGTTATTGCAGAGAACGCTTGTCGAACCAAAATAGATGTACACATCTGTTGTTAATCGGGCAAAATTGGTTGTGTCCATGCCTGGCTGGCTCATGGGAGTGTGCACATACATGCAGAAAATGACGTTAAGCAGACAAACATTTACATTTACGATGCTGTTGTTTGGGAGACTTGGCATTCCGCAAACCTCTTTTGCGTCGCTTTTGTTTTACAGAGACTTTTATGTATTTCCTTTCATTTAGAAGATGCTTTGTTGCCATTACGTTGCGGTCGGGCTGCACATTTAATCCAGTGGCTCTGTTAACAATCACTCCTCCTAAGGAGTAGCTGAATTAGCTCCAGCTCCCCCTCCAAAAGCACTTTTTTTCTTTGTTGTGAATGTGGCGCTTTCTTTTGTAGTGGAGTAATGGATGTTGTTTTCCTCAACACTCAGCATCCTCTTTCCTCCTCCACTCGGTCTGTTCTGTGATGCCCCTCTGAAGGGCGTAGACATTTAGGACTGATATTAGGCACTTTCTCAACAGAAGTGTCTTTTTATTTATGTTGTCAGATGTTTGTGTTTTTACGCATTATACTGATCACCCTGAGTGCTTTCCAGCATAGAAATCTACGTTTAGCAATTTGGATTCACACAGTCTAGTATTTGATGTATCTGATGCATGAGGAAAGTTACATGTTGGTGCTCAATCAAGCTGTGGCCATTCTACCCATCTGCAGTGCTACATCTACATCCCATAATGGCGTCATCTAAATGTCCTGCTGCCCTTTGCTTCTTCTTGTTTGGTTTCCATAGTGGATCTACACAAATAAATCCTTCATGCGCCCGCACTGAGCACATCACTGTCGGTGTCCAGTTCTGGTCAGAAAGCGATGACTACTGGGCGGCCCTGATTGTCCAATAATGATGGGACTTGGTGGCCTTCTCAATAAAGTATTCCAATGATGACGTCTTCTCTTAGACCAGCGTAGAACTTGATTTTTGCTCAAGGTTCCCATGACTGCTTTGATTTGGGTTGGCTTTTTTTAAATTAATTTTTTTATTTCTCGTCTCCATAATAATCATCACAAATCCGATGCTTTCTTGACGTATCATTGATAGATCATTGGATTCATTTATTTTCACTTGGTAATGAAATTGGAGTTGACAACGATGATTCCAGAGACTTTTCTGTCGAAGGGTGATGAGGAGTCCTATCACTGTTGTCCTGCAGATTCAACAATACGAGAACAGTATAATAAATGACTGTACCAGCACCCGACCCTCTTATTCCGCCACTCCACAGTTGCAAAAGTGAGAAGGTTTTACATTACAAGTCTTTATCTATCGGGCTGGCTAACAGTCCAAATAGCTTGTTCCCTGGTTCAGTGATGGGTATGTAGGTTCATGGTTTTAGGAGGTGACTCTTGTTCAAAAGAAAGAAAGAAAAAGAAAATCTGTAGTGTTGAAAGCATCAGTAGCTTTATACACAAGGCCACTGACACACAAATATTATTGTGTAATAAATGTGTTATTGATAAACTGTGGTGAAATGCGAGCCAGAAGTTCAGATGAACAAAAAAGCCACTCACTGACTGGAACATTAGTGGAACAAAAACATGAGGTTAGATTGAACTGAACTGGATTGAGAAATCTTCTCGTCGGTGGCCATTACCTCATTCTGAGAACGCGAAACACGACAACTTGAGCCTCTTTTCAGCTCGCACAGGTATATAATGTACCTAATGACTGAGTTGTGAGATGTGCTGTTCCATATTGCACATTTAAAGTAGTGAAAAATGTATTGAAAATATGTTCAGAGGGACACCACACAGACTCAGAAATCCAAAAAGTATCCACAAAGCTCTTGATTAGTGATGCTGATGTGATCATTTTAAGACAAAGGTCTCAATTTCTGATGTTTTGGGGGATCGTGATAGATTATTAGAATATTTTATGTACTGTATGAGTGGAGCAAATCACTAGTTTGATTACATTCATTATCTAATCCACTTCATTAGAAGAGTAACAAGTGAAAGCACAGGAACAGTACATTACAATCCTCTGCACTGTCAACATGCATGTGTGCACAGCCATGGTAATACAGCAGGACATTTACAGAGGAAACAAGTTTATGACTTTTCACTTATAAAAAAAGTGGTTCAGACGATCTGGTTAAATTGAGTACTTGAAACCAGTGATTGGTCACGTTGGACTCGCTGTCTAGTAATATTGACTTGCCAACACGTCCCAGCAGTTAAATTAAGTAGAAAACTTTATCACAACTAATTATTGTCCAAACTATGAAATCAGTGCTTTATTATTTTTTCTTAATGTAACCACCGTTTAACGCTGCTGACGCTGGCACATCCAGAAGTTATTTTATTACAGTTTCTGACTGCTAGATGATGTGTTCAAGTTTCTATTTCAGCCTGGGGTCAGCACTTAAAAAGAGACATGTGTGTATATGGTAGATATGTTGCACTAATAGCCAAATATACACAGTTAAAACAGAAGTGTGTTATATTGTGCTTGTGAACGTAAAATATTTGGAGGATGCAAAGACAACGCTGCTCTTTAAATTAAACAATTTCCCCCCTGGGGATCAATAAAGTATTCTGATTCTGATTAAATGCCACCTCAGCAGTCCCTCCTTTAATTCTATGACTTCTTGAATTCACACTACGTCACCGTGTCACACAATTGCATAGTCATGGTAGAAGTGAAGCTAACTGGAAGCTGAAAACACAGCAGACAGAGCCAAGCGGAGACGGTGAACGGTGCTGGCTCAGGCGTGTGTGCGCTGACCAATCAGAGCAGACTGAGTATTTGGGAGGTAGAAATGCCAAAATAAAATTATGAACCTGAAAAGGAGCATCATGCAGTGTCTCCTTTATGTTTTGTCCCATGGAGGATGAATCCTGTGTGAAGCAGAACAATGGCTACATACTGTGACGTTAGTTTTAATATACATTAAATGAGTTTCTCTGCAGCTGCACCGATCTCTCACTCTCAGAAACGGGTTTTTAGTTTTGAGAAGACAGGATGGAACTGAACTGAGCTTTTTGTGGATGATGTATTGGGTGGCTACTGGTCATTTATAGGGTTGAATGAGCTCATTCTGCAGTAACATACAAATTTTATGTGAACTTCCTTGAATTATGGCTATATTGACCTTTAGAGGGTTTTTAGAGGGTTCCACTCGTTCAGTTTCCCTTTTTTTCATGATTATTTGCTTTTTCTTTCATTATATAGTTATTTCTTTTCTTTGTCAAAGTTCAAAAGTGTTGCTTTGCTCTAAACTTTAAGATACGATACACGGCTCGTGGGCTCCTGGCTGCTGTGGGATCAGGCTCTCCACTGCTGTAGGTGGAATCTGACAGTGCTCGTTCAGTTTAGCAGTGTCCCACTCGGTCATCGTGGGAGACCACAGACACCACAGCTACTGCAGAGCTCCTCTGCCAGTTAGACACTGTGGAAAAGTGGCCGATTTAGCGTTTTCTCTCAACACCTTAATGTCAAACTGCCACCAGCGCGCACACAGCATGCACAGTTGCGAGACTTTCCAGCGTTCGCCCCTCATGAATGAAGATGTAACCATGTTTTTCTGACCATGTCGTATTATGGGATTCTTTAGCATGGCATATGAAATCATGGAATACACCCCTTCAACAAAATGTTCCGATCCCTTCTCCGAATCTGCAAATTCCCACATCATCATAATCAAGTGCAGGGGAAAAGCTATTCCCGTTCTGCTCCTATTTAAGTTTTTCATTCAAATCCCCCAAATTATGAACACTAAACCTTTCCCCCCGCTCTGTGATCCAGTCTTAGTTTTGGACTGGAGGGAGGAGATGTCGGCATTTTTTCAAGAACTAAAGATCAGCCGACCGCAAGTCTAATGCATTCTCTCTGTGCTGCCTGCTCTTGGAGGCAGTCTCTCTGTTCTGGAGCAGCTCCATGGTATTACATTCGCTTTCCAAGAGAGCGCACATTAATAGTCGAGTTATTGAGCATTACAGAGCCTAAGATATCTTCATTTGGGAGAGATGATTCAGTTTCAGAGGCTGGTCATTTGATAGTTATGTCGCTCTACTACTGTCGACAGAAATGCCTATTCAGTTCAGGCGATGGCTTTCGGCTGGCACCTTCCCTGCTGCCTGACGCTCCCGCGGAACACGAGACTTGAGGCTAGATGAATTGATGGAAAAATGAAAGCATCCCCATTCTTGTTGCAGCTCGATCCCTCAACAGTTTCTCTGTTTTGCAGAGAGCGCTGGCTCCCTCATTATGCTCTCACTGACAAATTGGAGAACAACACCATAAACTCCCAGTGAGATCTGAAACGGGCAATTTGAGTGCGTCTCTGTTTCCTCCGCAGAAGCAGATTTAGCATTCCTCCCCTCGTGCCCTGCTCTGGTGTTGGCACGAGTTGGTACCTTCAGTCTGTAAAAATGTGGAATGAATTATCCCTCGCTAACAGAAATGGGTGTTATTGAGTGGTTGGTTGCAGTCTATTAAGAAGTAATAATAAAATTAGAGGCAAATCCGTCAGCGGGTCAGGCGGAACGGAGGGGGGGTTTCGGGATAAGAATGGCAAACGTGGTCAATCCTCCAATCATAGTACTTGGCCTGGTCCCTGGATGAATCACTCTGTTTTTAAATATTTCTGTCAAGACTGATCCCAGGGCTGCGATTTGTTGATGCTGTTTTATTGTGCATATTTAAGTGTGTTCGCCCACGCATGAAGTGCATCGAAAGCCCCATGTGGTTTCTGTTACACATCTCTCATAATATGTTTCCGTGTTTTAGACCAAGCGACTGATCTTTGCCCCACGCCTCAACTTTAACACACATACAGTATCATGTAAACACACTTTCCCCCGTTC
Organism: Spondyliosoma cantharus; assembly: GCA_900302685.1. Classification (NCBI taxonomy): domain Eukaryota; kingdom Metazoa; phylum Chordata; class Actinopteri; order Spariformes; family Sparidae; genus Spondyliosoma; species Spondyliosoma cantharus. The sequence continues at coordinate 12,557 of OMLP01003896.1, read as the reverse complement.
CCCCTGGACATTTATACCTTTTTTTCGTTTTTTGATGATATGTTTTGATTGAAAGCGCCTCATCTTGTGCACCGTCAGACATTTCTTTGGTTAGTCACCTGTAATGGAGATGCCCTTCACTTAAAAGACCCGCTCATGAACACCTTACCGGCTCTCTTCGAATTGCAATGCACTTGATGTCGATGATTAGAGCTTGAAAATGGACACCTTTCAACGGCTACACTCAGCATCAAAGGCCAACACTGGCCCCCTTGTCATGAAACGGCCTGCTCTGGTTACTCTCTGTTTGACTTTCCAGCCAGTTTGTCACCGTCCTGATTCATGCTTTTCATCTCATAGAGGTTTCTTGTTGTGCCGGTGGTGAAATATGACAAAAGTTCAATCATGCTGCCTCTGGCTTATTGCACAAGAATAGATGCACTTGAGCAGGTGAACCCTTTTGCTGCAGAGGGTTTTTATGGCTGTGTATTTGTTTTAGCAGTGCCGTATAACATGTTTAGAACGTAGCTGGTGTTTAAAGGTCCAGGTCCAGGTTCTCTGAGGTAGAACTGCATGGAAGCAAAGCATTGTAGTAGACACAAAAAGGCTTCAGAGAGGATGCAAGGAAAAGCTCATTCTGTGACCTACATCATCTCTCCGTCTCTCTCTCTCTCTCTCTCTCTCTCTGTTACCTCAGGTGGGCGCTCAGTTCTTGCAACAAGCTGTGCTTCATGACTAGAAACTGGGAAAGTGGATAAGAAATGTCTGTCTGATAGTTACAAAGACCCAATGCATGAATGGTGAAACAAATCCCAGGTCAATATAGACTATTGTTTTGCAACACAATCGGTAGGATAACTGTTGGCAATGTAAGTTTCTGCAAACCACGGACATGTCGAAACACTTCTTTATGTGGCAAGTTTCCTTAGGTTTAATTTTCAATTTTATGTTTTGACAATGTTATGCTCTGGTTAGGTTTAGACACAAAACCCACTTGGTGAGGGTTCGGAAAACAGCATGTTTTGGAGAACAGAACCAGAATACGCTGCAAAACACGGCCGGACATGTCCCGAGATCTCGTTAAAAACATCCGGTGTTGTAGCCACAAGCATGCCTCGAAATTTCCCCATGGTCTCCTCAGAAATATCCCCTGGTTTCACACTTTGAAATGTTGAAACGCAGTCTTGAACTGCGGTCACTGTCTTGGCAGCCTTTCTCGCCTCCAACTCCACCACCCTCCCCTTCACCTCACAGCATGAAAGTCAGGTTATAAACATGTAATGTGAATGTGATGACACATTTTTACAACATATTTGTAGTTTGCGGAAACGTTAACAGCCGACATATTATCCTGTTGACTGCGATGCATGTTGTCACACCTCTTGGCATGTCTGAAAGATGCTCAACGTACCCCCTGAACATCTGAGAAAGCCTCTCTAACACGTGGTTGTGAAATGGTCAAAGTTTAGTGCGGTCACACGAAAAGATATTAGTTAGGTAGAGGAGAAGATCCTGGTCTGGATTAAAACGTTCTGTATGTGACTTAAGTGACGTACATGGTGCAAGTGGCATTTAGTCCACAAATTGCCTTCTCCTGAGTGAAAGTCCTGTCCTAAACCCTGATAGCAGATAAATCCTGTTTTTTCCTCGTCTTAAGATGACAGAAAATATCTTCTCTTTGTAGTACATTCCCTAACTTGCTCTGAGCATCTGATTGCCATGCATGGGTTTCCATTGGAGTTAATTAAAAGGGTGCCTTGCACATCTGTATGAGATTCTGATGGATGTGACAATTCCTCTGTATTTGATAGCCTGGGAATGAGAATTGTCTGGCTGAAATGTGCAGGGGAGGTTAGAAGATGTGTTTCTGTCTGTATTTTCAGAGCAAATTTATAGAATCACCTCCTAGCCAGTCCCTACACCCCTCATTCAACCATCTCCTCTTGGCTGCGCAGCGTGTGGTGAAGGCAGTGGGGCAATCCACCTGCACGGACTGCAGGGCTGCAGGGGCCAAATCAGCGTCTAGTCAGATAAAGGATGTTGAAGTCAGCAGGTTCATTGAAAACCACTTGTGTGGAAAGAACTCCCAGACAGGCAGGTACTTGATCGGGGAGCTAGAGACGCAGAACTCCTTCGGGCAGAGCTCCCTCTCACAGGAGGGGAAAGGTCACCACAAACAGACATAACTCAGTGCCGAGGTTGTTTTTTGTGTCTTCAGTTTAAACAGTGTAGGAGGATAAGTGCAAAGAGGATGTGGCTGATAGAAGTTTTTGGATTTTGACTTTGTGTTTTACATTCCATACCCTTTTTTATAAGGCTGGATCCGTTGAAACCACACATACAACAGTATTCACAGGCAGAACTGAGTCAGAATGATTTACTACACTGAATCAGGTGGAATTCAATATTATTACAGCGGCAGTTGTAGTTAATGATTATTATCCTCACATTTTATTTTTTGTTGGGGGCTTAAAATAGCCGTTAATTTGCTTTTCTTCCCACATATCTAGCATTTCTCCTCTCACACGCTGTGCTACAGGCTCCCGGTTCAAGGACAACAAAATACTTGCAGTTTATAAATGCATTGGCGGAGCTCCTTCCCCTTCTCGGAATCAGTTGATGGTCATTTGTGGTGAAATCATATCCCTGCAGTATGCGAGTACAACATCGCAGTCCAACCTAAGTCTAATAATGGACGGACAAGGAAATCTATTCACATGGCCGTGTGGTTCCATTCATGTTTTGTTTCTTCATTCTGACAAAGTGGAAGGAAATGCAAGTTGAAATATTAATTTTTCGAGCACCAGCTGAACTCCTTTTTTTAAATCATGTGGTGATGCCGTCTCAAAAAAACAGACTTTCAAGTTAAATATCAACTACAGGATAAACATACTTTGCTTGAAAGCGAATATGTCAGTTGTGGAGAGTGGACTTTAGCCACCTACGTTGTCAACCCAGAAATAATTAAAACAGATTTATTTACATCTCATAGATTAAAGGCTACCATTGTTAGGAGTGAAGCTTCACTGTTCACATTCTTGCTCGCAGAAACTGCAACGTTACCTTGTCTGACTTATGAGCCATGTCAGTTTAATACCCAGGACTAGACAGTCAGAAAGTCATTCTTCAGAACTGGGTTTTTTTTCAAAAGCATACAATTGGATACTTTGACACCGGTGAACTCTCCCAAAACACCATCAATCATCTCTCTGCCGCCGAGGTTTTTCCCTTTGTGGGATTAGTTTCTTATTGGTTGTACACCCCGCAGGGAAGTTATGATTATCAGCACAGATATGTCATCAGTTATCCATCATAGATAGAAAATACTTGCCATCATCATACAAGGATGCTCTATCAAGGCTGATATTGCATAAATAAATACAAAACATCTGCAATGCATGGTAGTGCTGCACTACCAGCGAAATTGTAGATCCAGCCTAGTTGCCAGGATAAAATGTTAACAGCTAATGTTGCAGCAAACCACAGATTTGTTCTAACTTTAACATGTCATAGGTTATGAACGATATCGACCTTTGTACAAAAAGTGTGGGTGGGGTGGAGGGGTAACAGGCAGTAAGGCTGCCATGGTTGTAGTCTTTGTTTCAACAAAACATGTGTTTTTAACCGAAAAATGATGTTTTCCTAATCCTAACCAAGCGTTTTTTGTGCCTAAGCCTGACCAGAACATAAGCACAGCATTGTGACAAGAGAAAAATAAAATATTTAACTGAAAGAAATGTCAAGTTTCAAAATTAAGAAACGTCGAGTTTTCAACTGATCTGTGGTGTTGCATAAATGTATTTTGCCAACATTCCTTCTGGCGACCGGGCTGGCAGATTCACTCCCGGGCTGCCAAGAACTTGATGCAGATAACAGTGTTGAAGTGATGCATGCATTGTGTTATGGCGGAACAGTGGTGGATAAAAGGCCTATTTTTCAGTCCATTATCATGTGGGTAGCCGTAATCCTCCCTGCCCTCTTCTAAGTGAGTTCTGAGAGAACAGAGCAGTCGTAAATGCGGCGTGTGTGTGTGTGTGTGTGTGTGTGTGTGTGTGTGTGTGTCCAAGGGTGTAGGATCTTTCCCCTAACTTTATCTGATAGGAGAGTCTGATGTGTTGTTGTTCTACAGTGTGTGGGCTGTGGCCATCACGGCTCAGTAAAGGTCATCTCTTACTCTTGCTCTCCCAATGTTTTGCCTCACTTCCCCTGCCCACAACATGCGTCTGGATGAAGGGTGGGGCCTCTTGTCCTATGCGAAAACCGAACAGCGCTATCATCGCCAGGCCCCTTTGCTTGTTCATTCATCGGCTCTGTCTCTGTCTCAGACTGTGTGGGTGTGTCGGGAGCTGGGGTCCCTCTCCTTTCCCTCACCCCTCTCTCCCTGCTGCCCACCCACCGTCTGTCTGCTGACGTGGCCCGGGGTCGTTCTGGGCCCTGGCCCTTGGGCCCCTGTGTGTATGTGTGTGTGTGTGTGCGTGTGTGTCGCTCGCCCCTCCCAACCCCGCAGTGATCTGTTATCGGTGGGATCTGCGTCTGTCTGTGTCTGCCAGTGCCGCTAGACGCAGGAGGAAACAGGATGCGAGAGGATCAACTGTAATCTCACAGCGTGCTTTGTTCCACACAATCCCAGGCCGATCACTGTATTCTCTACACGCAGGGCCGCCACTGGACATTTACATGTGCCAACAATCACACTGCTACTGGCCCACTTAGGTAAGAGCGCAGAGAGAGGGAGAGTTAGTGGGTTTGAGGCAGAGAGACATCGGCAGGAGGAAGAGGATGTTGAGAGACCTGGGGCTTTATTTGAGGGTTTCAACGAATGTCAACGAATATGGAAATGTTAGGGCTGGAGGTTTCTTTTGTAATGAGAAAGGAAACATGTCATCAGTGGCATATTTGACTCGCTGATTATAGTGATGACGATAATGATATCTTCAATGATATGATGAGGGATTGATATATATCTCGGTAAATATGTTTCCATTGAAGATGAAACAAAGTCAAATGGGATCGAAATTGAGGAAAATCCTCAACAATGTCCTCAAATGAACTTGGTGATTACCATGCACAGCACATAGACAGGCCTACATTTCCAGATCTGAGCAGGTGAGGTCCTGATTCGGTCTCATTATTAGGATGAAAGGGTGGGAAGAAGGATTTGTGCCTGTTTTAGCAAGTCTCGGTATTCAGTCAAAAAGCTTTATCTCCACCTCAGGGAGATCAGGGAAGAAAAAGGATGCTTTTGAGATGCTCCCTGCCAGCCCAATTTTCTATGCCTGGGAGGCAGCTTACTTAGATTCTCAGCATTTAATACCGGCACCGTTAAATACCTTCATAATTGTTTTAGCTTTACTTCTCAAAGCCCACCTTATTATATGAATCAAACATCGAGACCCTACAGCGAGCGCCTGTGCCAAAGAGTGTCACTTCCCCGGCTCCATGATGTGAGTACACTGAGAATGTGGAGCCTAGTTCTGGTAAAACAATATTATTTTATTGTACAGGAACACGGCTGTGCTAATTCCTCAAGCTGCAAACCTCACGGACCACAACTTTGTCTATAATTTGCTGGGAGCATATGTTCATAGCAACGGTACATAAAGCGGAACGGAAAACAGTAGTAGAGAGCGCATTAGTCAGTTCAGTGATTGGTATACAAAGCAAGGGGTTTTCCTCCAACTTTCTTCCCCTTCATGGGGCCCTGGAGTCACAGTTCCAGCGCCGTCTCGGAGTTGGTTAGAGCTTGTTTTCAGTGTTTTGGGTGTCATAACTGTATTATATATGTACAGGCTGGAAAAATAACTTTTTTTTATGGAGTGTGCATGAACTAACCAGTGGTTTAAAAAATCCTCAAAGTGTATCAGATTTCCTTCTCATTCACTGTTTTGCAAAAGTCTTCGGTGGTATGTTGCCCCCGTTTTCGACTTTATCTTACATAAAGTTTTGCTTTTTTAAAGTGAAGAGTAGGGACTTTCTTGGCTCGGCTTGAAGACACTTATTTGGAGAGTTAAAGTGCAGTTAGGCAGAGAGAGCGGAGGGAAAACAAAGACTTCAACTGGATTTTAAAGTCAGCGACGAAAAAAATACTGTGGTTATCTCCCTTTCCACCTTAAAAATATAACCTGCTTTTAAATGAAGCGTCAGGTGAGATGTCCTCTAAATGAAAACAAGCCCTGCCCTGTTTACAGCACACTGTCAGCCAGCATCACCACAAGTGTAAACACTCCTGCCCACCAGCAGGTGACACTTTCCCCTTTGTTCACTGCGGTGCCATTTGCCCGTGACAGGATGTCCTTGTGCCTAATGGATATGAAGCTCCAGAACTCCAGTGTGTCGTCGCGTTGTCGAGATGTCATTTCTTATGCAATCCAATCCTCCTCTGTCCCCGGGGTGTGAGTGCATGTACGGGATGAGGGGACCTTTAAAAAGCTTTCCCCTTCACTGCTCCACCGACAGGCTCGTCTTGTGTGGAGAGAGGCCATTCAGCTGCACTGCTGGGTTCTGCCGGTCTGTGTGTGTGTGTGTGTGTGTGTGTGTGTGTGTGTGTGTGTGTGTGTGTGTGTGTGTGTGTTTGTGTGTGTGTGTGTGCGTGAGTGTGCATGTGTGTGTGAGTGAGTGAGTGACAAAACCTGGTGTCAAGACCTATTTTCATT